>JBBPMO010000035.1:0-88248 GCA_038090315.1 Xanthoconium stramineum
CACATACCTACTAAACCCGAACACCATAGAAAAGATCCATCCTGCCCGACGTCGACCTAATGAACTCCCCCCCCACTCCTCCAGCATAGCACAAACCAAAGAAAACTCCATTCGAGAGCACAACGAATGCCTACAAGGAACAAGAATATACACAGACGGTTCCGGCCTCAACGACAAGATAGGAACAGTGGTGATCCTGCACCGCCCCAATGGTAACACACGAACCCTACACTACCACCTAGGACCATCCAAACAACACACCGTATACGAAGCTGAAGCAGTAGGTCTCATCCTCGCCACTAAACTATTACTAGATGAACTTGACGTCTACAAACCCGTTTCCATTTTCATCGACAACCAAGCAGCTATAAAATCCGGTGACGTCTTCCAAACCAGACCGGGCCACTACTTAATAGACAATTTCCGCGCTTCCATTAAACAGATAAAAAAGATCCACCGCCTACGCGCACGAGACATTATCCTCCGATGGATACCAGGCCACAACAGAATTGAAGGTAACGAAAAAGCTGACTCCAAAGCCCGACTCGCATCAGAAGGACCTGAACACAACAGCGCACACCAACAACTACCGGAAATACTCTGCAACGGCCCTCTCCCTCACAGCGTCTCGGCTACACTACAACACCAAAAACAGACAACGAAAACCAAGTGGACCAAAAAACTGGCTGAGTCACCCCGTTATGAACACCTATCACGAATTGACCCCAAACTCCCGTCAAGCTCATTCACGAAACTTACGCTCCTCAGAACCCGACAGCAGACATCAATACTCATCTGGCTGCGCACAAACCACTGTCCCTTAAACAAATATCTCAAATGCATCACCAAGTCACCTTCTGACTCATGCCCACACTGCGACAAAATGCCAGAAACCATCATCCACTTCCTGCTCAACTGTCCCCAGTACGACCGCCCAAGACACGTCCTTCGCCAAAGAATCGGACCATGCAATATGAACATACCCTTCTTACTCTCCTCGGAGAAAGCCATCCCAAACCTGCTAACCTACGTTGAACAAACAAATCATCTCACGACGTCACACGGTATCATTTCCCCCCAACGCACGCAGCATCGCTAACCATACCCCACTCTATCTACATAGTCATCTATCTAATAGACCCTCTCTAGCGCAATTACTCTATCTCGTCAACACCCAACCACCTCTATTCATTAACCTACCAAACACCTAATACACGCCCGTCGACGTATGGAAACCCGCACGGACCCTCAATGTGCAAAAGATCAACCGAGCGGCGAAGACTGAATAGCGCATAACACCATCTCGTCCAACAACAATGATATATCTCTATTTAGTTTACTCTCTTTCGCTTCCAGTCCCTTATTCCCATACATGCACTTCCGCCTCGGCAGTCGGGCATATGTCATCTACCATCTTCGCCCTTTTATCCCCTCTACTTACATGCCAGTTACATATACCGGGGGCTGTTGATTGGAAGGCTTGCGCATCTAAAACTAGCCGGCGGGAACGGTAGGACTGGGGAAAAGCCATACAGCTTAACTTCGGGTCATTTGTGGAGTCAGGGATTCGGCAGAACACAGGTGTTCCTTTAGCTCCAAGTTAGTGATGTCCTACATAGGGTTAGAACACCCCAATCGGACAAAAATGGATTCCAAAAAAAAAAAAAAAAGGTTATCCGAACGATGTGGACGCCTGAATGCATACCGGTGAGGATTAGCTTGTAAAACATGGACTCATGTTTATTCTCGTTGTCTGCTTTCCAGATGACCCCGCCATTCAATACTTCCAATGGTTTCACAGGCTTGGTTCTGAGATGTGCTATGGGATGTTGTGTTGCTAAGCGACGAGTGTGATGGTCTTTGTAAGAGTTTTTCAGTCAGAGGTCGTATATGTACGAGTTTCGAATCGACGCAGGTTGAGTTTGGCGTGTTCTATCATGATGAAAAGTGCCAGCCCACTTGTCACGGTGCCACTATGTTCACGACTGATTATTGCACATCGAAGCATCACGCAGGTGATGATTCTGTCACAGTATCGTCGTAGAGCAAAGAGAAAAGACTGGTCCACTCGGAGATGACCTGAACCTAATTCTTACAGCGTTAATCTGGCCATCACGGTATGAATTCCCGTGTGACATCACCAAGTCAAAAAAGCCTATATAGTGCTAGGGTGTTTGTCGTGACGTGTGTAGATTTCCACGCTAAATATTTAAATCACCGCGCCTGTGGATTGCAGAGTCCTACAGTGGTTGAAACAAATATATGCTCCCTATAAAACGAGCGTACGTTCAACCCGTGTTTATTTCCTGCAACTAACGCTTCCCTGAAGCTCATTCCTGGATCAACACGTTCTCCGACCATGACCCCCACTTGTCCGCCGTTTCGAGTAGCTGCTTTCCTTTGGTTCTCAACACCGCTAAAGCTTCGGTGCGGATAGGGAGCCTCAAAGGTGGGTCATCCATGGAAGCCACCCTGTACACTGCCTCTGCAAACTTTTCGGGATCACCATTGAAGATAGGGCCCGTGTTTTCAAAAAGGGTGCGCGTCTGCATCGTTGGCAACGAAGGGTCAGCGTACGCTGGATGGACAGGGTCTTTTATCAGATTAACAGTGGGACACTTCGTGCGAAACGGTCCTGGTTCGAGGATGGTCACCTGTCAAGATGTCGTACGCGTGTAAGTAGGACAGACGATACGCTGGGAATAGAGCACGGATTTACATGGATATTCCATTTAGGGTCGAGCTCCTGGGCGAGACCTTCGCTCAGAGCTTCGAGAGCTAACCATCACCAAGTCAGTCTCATGTACCATTAAGCACGATATACATACCAAACTTGCTGCGGAATGTAAGGATCACCATTATCGTGATCAAGAACCAGATGTTGACAGATCACTCACCTAGCGCTGTAGTACACCGTCCCAGCCATCGCAAGGATGCCAGATGGAGAGGACAGTTGAAGCAACCGCCCTCCCATCGGTCTGTTCTCCTCGCGGAAGAACCTTACCGCCTCCTTGCTCACATACGAAGCGCCCCAAAAATTCACCTCAAAGAGGCCTCGCGCGCTGCTGTTAAGCGTACCCTCCACCTCTGATACAATCCCGAACCCGGCATTGTTCACGACTACGTCGATGCGACCAAACTTTTCCCGAGCCGCAGCGAACGCGGCAGTGACCTCCACAGGTATGGTAACGTCAAGCTTCAGGACCAGAAGACGCTCAGGGTATTTCACTGCTAGCTCGGAGAGAACCTCGGGCTTGCGCAGCGTCGCGACGACTCTGTCGCCCTTTTGCAAGGCATGCTCAGTGATACACAGACCAAAGCCGGAAGAACAGCCAGTAACTGGTAAGGTAAGCGCAGGGTAATACATTCGACAGAAAGACACTCACTGAACCAGACTTTCGTCTCGGATGACATGGAGGAATGAGTGAGTAGCATGGAAACAGGCGTTCCAGTTTATATAGAGCGTCGAACGCAGCCATGGTTCTATCCGGCAGGGTCCGGGGATCATGAGGAGGGAGGCTTCCATTGCTTCCGGAATAATCAACTCTGATCGATGAAGGGAATCAAAAGTACGGTAAATTGGCAAACCGCAGATGTTGATCGACAGAGAGCGTAGGTACCCCATTCCCTGTTAGCAGACATAACAATGCGGTGAGGGGAAAGGTAAGTAAACCTGTCATTCGAGCTGATGGTATTGACGCCGAAACAGAACCTATGATATCGCCGAGGCCCGTATCACTATTAGGGCGGTGATAGGAACAGAACGGGTCACAGCTCCGTCAGTATGTACTGGCGGAGGAAGTAGTAACAAGTTGCCCAAACCCGAAAACGTTTCGGTTTCGCACGAAACATCGTTGCACTCCACTGAGAAAACAATGGTCTTCTTTCAATTTTCCCAGTTGCCATAGTGGCTGAAGCCTTGAAGGAGGGTATAAACGTGCCGCTGACGGAGTTGCACAGATGGACACTGTTAATCAGAATTCCAAGACTTTGGCCACCAAGAGAGTCACACATTCCAGAGATGAAATACTCTTGATGATGGATCCCCTTGAAGATGTTGTTTAGTATTGGCGCGACGTGTAGCAATGATGACGAGGAGATCGCGAGGGTGAACCCATATATCACATTGAAACGAAAGACAACGACCGCGTGCTGTCGTACCCACACAACAATCAGGCCATCGTGGGAAGCAGCATTTGTCTCGTGTTCGCCGAAACAGCGTGCGCAACGCACCCTAGCGCGCTTCCCACCGAGAGACTTTTCATCCTTTCACGTCAAGTGCCGTGAGGGCTATGAGGCTTGTTCCTCCGGGCCGCATTCGCAGAAGCCATATGAGCGTCCCAAGCCTTGACAGTCGCCGACGGAAAGACATATGTAGACGCGGGCGTCGCATTCCCATAATAAATCCCCGCTTGGCCACGCAAGATCTCGTGATTGAACGAGCAGTCTTCTGATCCGTCCGAGGTCACCAGTCCGGTTGGGTTGTCGCCAAAGATGAATTCTCGAGCTAGCGTGAGTGCCTGAACACAAGTGTCAGGTAGAGGAAGGGAAAGTGGGAGGAGAGTAAACAATTCCTCACGGAGATGGTGTTGGTATATGCAACGAAATGACCGGCGTGGGCAATCAAGACGTACGTCCAACCTCGTTCTTGATGCACAATGCCAGCGAAATCGCAGGCATCGTTGTACCAAGGGGTTTCTGGCTTACGACTGAAACCCTGGATTCCACCAAACGTTGTGTTCTATGTAACGAAAATCAGACACGTGAGGAGCGCGAGAAATGCGAGATGGTCGTACTTGGATGCCAACTATCATAAGGTACGCATGTTAGAAACTTGAACTTGGCAGTAATGAAGGACTGACTTTGAGAACCAAGGTGTGGGATAAGCGAGTCGTCGTTTCCGGAATATACAACGATCTTTATGTTATGCGCTGTTGCGTTCGCCGCAAGATCTGTCAGGAATGCCATAGGTCTGTCGTCCCTGAATACACAATTATGTGGGACTTGTCAGAAACTTACTCGACACCTGGAAAGAATCGTAAGTAAACATGTATGCGTGGTTGAATTTGGAGCAGAGCTCACTCGGGTCTCCAAAGGGATTCGCTATGAAGAGGTTACGTTAGTGGAATGTAAACTCGCGAAAAAGTTTGCTTACTGTAGCCATCAGTCGGTGCAAATACGGGATATGAGTATTCCACCCAGTCTTTACTTGTTGGCGCATGAATCGCAGCACGCGTTTGAACATCTGACAGAATGACCATCAACATCAACACAACAAACCATATTTGCAGACAAACCATTCAGGAAAACAGTTCCGTCAGCGGGTACTTCGGGGTTTAGCGCATCGGGGATATTGTAGACGTCGAACTGCTTTCCCGATGCTGAAAAGCGAGTTGTGTAGTGAGTGGGATAGGAGCGGACGGACACGTACACCAAGGGAAAGTGAAATTAAGGGCGTAATCGAGCATTTCGGTGTGCAGGTCACACTGATACCAAGGGTCGATGGTACCATTCGCGCGACCGGCTAAGCCACGTTTCCACACATCGCGTGCGCGAAGCCTCTCATGGTTCTTCCGGCCCCTAAGAGCTGTGTCAACGCTTTTCTGTGCTTCGAGTAAACCCCGTTTCTTTATAGATCTCGCAGAGTTCCCCAAGGTAGCGGTAGACGATATTGGAGCCTCTAAAGTTGGAAAGTGCTCTGGTTGGGGGTATTGCAACGTGAGGTTGTACCCGCAAAGTGCACTCCTAGACAGAAAATGAATGTTTCTGAAACACATTCAACCGCTTCAAACGTACTGTTCTTGAAAGTATTCAAACACCTGAGTATCGTACCCAATGATTTGTGGGTATGTTTGCAGCACGGAGACGACAGGCAATTCTGTAAATGTCTCGATAGACACAAAGGCTCCGTTGCCGATAGCAATTCTCTCCAGACTGATAGGGGGGCTATCCATCTGAAAGTACGCTTTGGCAATGTATGGCTGTAGGGATATGAGATGGACCAGTCTGTTGCGAGAGAGGATAGCGCTTACTATATACATCCCGGCGTAGCTCTCCCCTGAGAGATACAAAGGTCGCGTGGCGAGGTTCGGGAACACTTTTACGAGGTTTTCCAGGAAGCCCATCTGAGGATGGATAAGCAGAACACGCGATTACAACTGTCAACACGCACAAAATCAGCAGCTATTTGGTCCTCGTCGGCGGCTGAAGAAAACGTAGGATCAGTCAATGATGTTGAAGCTAGTAGGAGAGCTCACGAAGCCCGCCGGCATCAACCGTGCTGAATCCAGTTCCGCTGCAACAAACATGTAGAATGGACCAACATAGACAAGAGAATACAGACATACACCGGTTGGTCGATCCATACATAGTCGGCGACACCGGTCCACGAATACTCATTTTCGACGACAGAATAATCACTTGACACGTGAATAGGACCGTTCTGAAATGCACGTGTGAATACGACGAACACAAATAATACAGAGGAAACGTGGAACAGACCTCAAACAAGAGTCCCCAGAGGCTAGAACCCCCTGGACTACATAGAACATTAGCCGCACATGATATACACGATCATGAACTCACCCTCCGTTGAGCCAGATCCCCCAAGGTTTACCATTGTTCTCCGTAAACGAACCCTCCGAGGACTCGAACGCCCAAAAGAACAGGGTGTTATTCGGATGACCCGCTCTCTGAACAGGGATATTTCCAGCCCAGTTTCGAGCAAGCGGCCATGTCACGTTCGGAAGGCTCTCCGTCACCTGAAAGTCTGGGAGAACAGGATCAAGATGCGAAAGCGACGAAATGGGTTAGGACGCACACTTCTGCCATGCTGGACTGTAATCGCCCGCCGGCATTCCAGGGTACACTTGAGGCCAGCTGCTTTGCGCCGCACCGCCTGCCTGGGCTCGTGTAAATGTGAAGAGGAAACAAAAGACAGACAGGACGGCAACGCGTGACATGCCAGGCCAGCAGTGACACACGGTCGAAGGAATGCGTTGGAGTCCGGAGTGGTTGATCTTTTAAGTGCAACTCCCACCAATCAAAGTTTTCATCCCCTGAGCGCTCGCTTCTGTCAGTACGGCAACACCTTATTGTTACATACCTGGAAGGAGAATTCTATTATCGTCCCTGGGCCTGAATTACGACGGTTGGAGTTACGTTATTGGAGAAAAAATCTGCCCAAGATATCGACCATCGTGCCCCGTTGCCACTGAACGGTCGACACGAGGAGTGTCTTATTGTACTCGACTGGCAACAGCGTCGCTAGCTGCGTGGGATAATACAAAGCCTACCATTTTCAAATGATGATTCGCGGAGTGCCAGAGAGGGATAGCACAGCTCTTTGCGGTCCACGGCCATCGTGCCATATCATGCATCATGATCGTCCCTCTACTCCAGACAGACAACAAACCCAAGGTTGGAACAAATGAACGAAGCTCTGCAGCAAGTATCCAATGGACTTTTGCGAACCCCATCGTGTGCGATATGTTTCCAAGTTCTAACCTCATTGCTAGAATTTCTTCAAAGACTGTTTCAGACCGAGTAGACTGATACATCCGGGAAGTGACCTCTACTTTGCCTTGTGTTGCGGTGGAACAAATACTGGTTTCATCTGCACCTGAGATAATTGTCAGCACAGGCACCATTGGCAAGTCAGCCTCTCCACTCAACGTGTCAGCTACCAGCGCTGCAGCCATGCGCTAGCGCATTCCGTTGTCTCTTCTTCTGCCTCTAACGGCTAACAACCCTTCATCCATCGCACCTCGGCCTCTACAGCCTCTACATCTGGTAAGCACTTCGTTGTATCACGCTCCTTAGCACCCATGTGACATGCAGCACTGGGATATCCTCACTGGTGATGTTCGTTGTAGCAGGCCTCCACACCAAGCGACGTCCGCATATTGGCATCGACAAGTCTAGTGCGAGAACCAGGAAACAGGGTCTTCGCCAGCCTCCGGTCGGACACCCACATCAACGGCTGCATACCGCGAAGTTTTCGACATCGTCTTCAGGCCAGGGCGCGCCTCGAGTTTCGGAACCAAGGATGACTCGCAGGGACATGGACGCTCGTGGTCGGAACGATAACGGTCGAGCTCCACCGACCAAGACCCCACTCGGGCGGGTCGCCCCACCCCGCGTTCGCAAGTTTATACCGAAACCACTGATTCTGGTCGAGAGAATGAAAACACGTCAACTCTTGCTCGAGTCTACGCCACCTATCGCTTCAAGGCCTTGCATCGTTCCCGCATCGTTGCCAAAGACTGCAACGACTGTTCCTCCCTCTACTCACGTGACGCCATTGACTCGTCAGATCCCGACGTGCAGCACACATTCATCTGGTTCGGCTAGCAGTGTCTCCGTTCGTGTGTCTTATCGGGAGGGTCCCGTGTTCGGCAGTGGCTTTGGGATGATGCCTCCCCGAGCGAGGCGATCCTTGTCAGTCTCCACCCTGGGCGATAGTTCCTCGGATACGGACACGTTTGTGGCCGATTCACCGTGTGGTGTCAAACAAGCATACTACAATGCTCCGCTTCTGGTTACACAAACCGGCCCTCCCAACGTCCGTCTGGATGTCGGATCCGATTTCGGAAAGGATGGAATGCCATTCTCGATAATCGGTGATTCAGGCGCTACGGACCTTGTGTACGGGATTGGTCTGTCGATCGATACTTTCGAACCTGCTATGACGAGCACACCGTTTACTTCAAGTCAACCAGCTACAAATGGTATCCCGCACCCGACGGAGTTCAAGGCGTCAACTATATACCCGATTCGCCAAGCGGACCAGATACCCGTGCTGTCTGATAGTTTCGAGAACCCTCGAGCAACGTACCTCTTCAACGCTTCCAAGGATGGTTACACAGTCAAGCTCTCCAACACCGGACCCCCTGTTTTCAAAGCCACTTCAGCGACCCATGCCAACGCACCCAAGCGAGCCCCCGACTTTAAGCGGCTCTCGAACCGTGCTGCGTCCCCATCCCCAACCTTAGTGCTCGACGGCGTCTTCGCTCTCCCCCGACCCTCGTCGTCCTCGACACCCACGCTTCGAAGAACGTTTCATGGTTTTCCCCGACCTCGAAGGCCGTCATCACGTCGCCCATTCGTGGACACAACCAACGTCAAGTCGAGCGGCGCGCTCGCGCTCGCTTCTGAGTCCCCATCCAAACAGCCACTCCGTAGCACGTTCGGAACTCCAACCCCAGCCGGCACCCGCCCCGGCCCTGAATCACCCCGCTCAAAGCTCGCACACGTCCTCACCGCCCGCGCTGAACCTCAACTTGAACAGACGGCGACGCGCGCGCGCAGGCAGGCGCGAGTGCCGCTGCTCGTTAGGGGTATACATGCGTCGAACGATCCGCGGACGCAGTGCGAGATCGAGGGGTTGAGGGTGCGCAGGGTCGTCGGTTTGGGTCGGGGCGGTGGCGTTGGCGGGGTTGGTATTGGCGTTGGCGGCGGCGATGGCAGTGGCAGTGGCAGTGGCAGTGGGAAAGGGGCAAACGAACGAATGTCGCTCGCAGGCCTTGGGATGGTGGCGATGCTGCGTGCGCGGTGGGAGGCGGGAACGGTGGGGTAGCGGTGACGGTGGAGCCTGATGCGCGCGTTGATTGCTCGTCTATAAAGCTCGCTTCTTTTTCTGCTTTCTTTTCTCTGTCCATACAACTTGTAGGTGTATGTTTTTGGTACAGCTCTTTCGTAGGAGTTTCGGAACCGAGCAAGAGTCCGATCTGGTCTGATTCCCAACACATTCCAGTTCTGATGTAATGCAGGGCTCTTCGAGAAAGGGTATCAAGATTCACTCGTAGCGAAGAGATCGATCGCGCGACACATAAACAAGACATCCGGGAATCCGACACGGCCCCGTCAGTATTTCAGTAATGTACAACACACTGTCAATCAGTAACACTTTATTTCACGCCCCAAATAGATCACCCTACTTCCTCACGCGCTCTTCCAGCGTCCGAGCGAGTTCCCGACCTTCACGAGGGTCTCGACGGCACGAGTTCCTTTGCTCGCGTTGTTGACACTGCCCACATTGTTGGACGGTGCAGAGTTCCTCACCAAGTCCTCGTCGAAAGTGATGGAATCAGGTGGGAAGACGGCGATAACCGTGCTTCCGCCATACGCGAAATAGCCGAGCTCGTCTCCGCGACGGATGGTCGCGGTTTCCTGCATCCGTGTGACCGGATCGGAGCCGCACGATAAGCTCAGGGAGGCGATCAGAGTTTGACAATGAGGCTCACCTCCACCGTCCAGGCGATGCTTCCGACGAGCAACGCGCCGATGGCGACAAATGCGATCTCCTTTCCAGAGAGGGTGTGTTTCATAAAGAGGACGGAACGCTTGTTGCGGGAGAAGACGTCGAGGTTGGTTTGATTGATCGCTTGCGGATTCACTGTGCACATTCGCTTAGATCAGGCCGTCATCTATGCGCACGAACAAGAACGCTCGCTGACCGGTATAGTACTGCCCCAGAACGTCCTTTGCCTTCCCCAAGACAATCGCATCGATAGGCGAGTGGAAGCGATGATAATCTGAAGGCGCAAGGCGGAATATGGCGAGGGCGCCACCGTCAAACTGGCTACACCTCGGATCGGAACGATCGAGGTTCAACAACGCAGGAATCGAGAACTCGTCCCCCTTGATCCAAAACTTGAGCGCGAGATCGACGGTGGGGTACACCACGAGTCGACAATCCGCCGCGGAGCAGATCCCAGCGGGGTCGTCTGCGTTCTCGACGGGGCGTGCGTCTGGTTTGAGTTTGCGGTAAAAGAACTCGTTAAAGTTGGCGTAGTGTTTGATATCGGGATAGAGGAGCTCATCGAGGGAGATCTTGTAGGTGTGGATAAACGATGGAATGTTCTTGACGCTCTCTGGGGAATCATAGATCCGCCCCTCGCGCGTGCTCTGTTCACGAAGGAGGTCCTCGACGCGCTTGTTACCCTCGAGCAACTTGACCTGCTCCTTGCCACAAAAGAGCAGGTGCATGCCGAGACGAGCGTAGATGGGCATACTCTCGAAGAACTTTTCGCCTGTCTTTCTGTCGATGACATAGTTTCCGACGTGATACTTATTGGCGAGGTTCTGGAGCTGAGGCACAACTTTGGTTAGGAGAGGGTGATGGCTGTGGGCTGCGGCGTGGATGCCCTGTGTGACATCGCCGCCGCTCTGGGATGGCTGGGTGTTCCCGACGAGGAGAGCGAAGCTCTCGGCGATGTTGTCGTCGTCGGCGCCAGCCAGACCAGAGTCTGTCTTGATGTGCTCGATGGCCTTGGTGAGGTGGTGGAGGCTCAGGTGCATGGTAGCGCAGAGCTAAGTTGGGTATGTACTGGCATCGCTTGCTTATCTCAAGTACATACGAACTCCGATTTCACCTGCAAGCTCGAAATGATACAATTATGGTCTAGTCCGTTTGATCGGACCCGACGTCGCATATCCTAGCCGAACAGCGATCGAGACAAGAGAGTTAGTCATAAGTGATACCCGTAATCAATATCGACAACAACATGGGAGGATCGAAGTCAACGATACTTCAAAAGGATAAAAACTAAAGGGGAAACGGATACAGCCCAGACGCACGTTGTACCTGATGGTCTTTGTTTAAACGTACAACCTTTTTCAACTCTCTGGTGTGATCTCCTCTACCTGGACGGCGGATCACTGGGTTACCAAGTTTGTTCAGATCGTCGTAGAAAGGAGGAACACAATGCTCACAACGATGCTAAATAGACTCATGATCATAACTTTCTCGCCCACTGACACGAAGGCCCGAATTGTATCAGACGCCAGTTAAAATAGAACACCTGACCGGACTTGGTCCGCTGGGGTGCACACAAGTCCCGACTTCTTTCGTGCCTTTCAGTGAAACCATCGTTCTTCTCCATCGATACGCACCAGATAGCGGATAGTCGATTACGATACATGTCACGGCCTCTCTCATCACATTTGCGCTCTACCTTGGTTTCGCTGCTGCTTCAGTCATCCTTAATTACATCTCCGGGGGAGGTGGTAGTCTTATTCGGCGGAGATGGATACGAATGGCCCCACTTGAATGAGTGGATAGCGATGATAGTAGGAGGCTGGGTGGGATACTTGGAGAGAACGGTCGACAATAGTATCTAGCAGCTGTCCGGTCATCTAGTCGCTCGCTGTATTCGACAAGGCAAACCATTTTTAGAGCGAATGAGATGGAGTGAACGAACTTCATCAGGACGTTCTCCTCGTCTTGGAGGTTCAACATGTGATGGAGCTCTTGCGTGGCTACCGGAGACGCTGTCGTTGCCATGAGAGACCCACCCACTTTATATCCCAGAGATATTTCTTGAGCTTGGAGCGCGTCGTAATACCACGAGGCTATGACAGGCGTCGTCGGGGGATGACTTCAACATGGATGTTCATTGCTTTTCAATTGCATCAGGAGTCCGAGTAGGCTATCATCCGAGAACAGGACATCCTGTTATAGTCCCAATAGCATCTTCATTTAGACTAACAGTGATGATTGCAGCTCGTCCGAGTCTGACCACCCCAATCAGTACGCTTTCTTGAACCATAGGCGTACTCACAAGTTGCATGGATATGCACGCTCGTTGATCGCGTTTGTGTTGGCGGATCACTTGAATGGTATTGCGCCTGGACAAGTTGTTGTGAGCCCAACGACAGCGCACGGACCAGACAAGTGAGATGACATGTCCATTCCATACTCCGAACTTCGACTGTCATGAATGGACTTGTAGCCTGGATAAGCGAAGCCTTCCCTTCCAAACCCACCTTTGACGTCCACGACATCCCCGACCTCTCGGGCAAAGTCATCCTCGTCACCGGCGCGAGCACAGGCATTGGGAGAGAGACCGCCAGGGTGCGTGTCAATCTCGTGACCAAGTTCTTTCGACCCGTTTCATTCAACCGCTGGACTAGGTTCTCCTCGCCCATGGAGCCAAAGTCTATATCGCCGCGCGAAGCCGGGTGCAGTCCGAGGAAACGATTCGCGAGCTCAAGCAAGAGACGGGGAACGAAGCCCTCTATTTGCACCTCGACCTCGCCAACTTGAAGTCTGTCAAAACCGCCGCAGAGGAATTTCTGGGCAGGGAAACACAACTGCATGTGCTCTTCAACAATGCGTGAGTCAACCCGTTCGAGCTGGAATGCACTGTGTACAAACAAGACGTGGCAGGGGAGTCATGTTCCCTCCCATCGAGCAGCTCACTGCAGACGGGTACGACCTCCAGTTCGGGACCAACGTCCTAGGTGCGTCCTCCCATCCTTTCCTCTTCCAACGCTCATGCGCTACAGGACCCTACTACTTTACCCAACTCCTCCTCCCGACGCTGGTCGCCACCGCCAAGACGACATCAGACGGCAAGGCCCGCATCGTCACCACCGCCTCATCCGGTCACCACTTCGGTTGCCTCGACTTTGACACGTTCAAAGATACGCCCGAGCGACGAACGCGCGGCTCCAACACGCTCTACTGCCAGAGCAAATTCGTACGTCCCGTACACATATCGCCAAGCGAGCCTTTTGAACCTGACAAACGGCGTGACATGACATGACACGATATGGACGACTCACGACAGGCAAACGTGGTGGTGGCGCTCGAGCTTGCACGGCGGTATGGCGATCAGGGTATCGTGTCCACCGCGCTCAACCCTGGGAACATCAAGTCCGATCTCCAGCGGTACCTCCCCTGGTTCGTGCGTGCCATCTTCGTACGTCCACCCCTTGTATCTCGAGCGTGTCTCACATCAGCGCAGGATCGCATCATATTGTACGATACGTCGTTGGGCGCGTTGACGCAGTTGTATGCCGGAACGATGCCAGAGGCGGCAGAGTTTAATGGCAAGGTAGGTGCTGTCGCTATTGTGCGTTTGCGTGGCGTGCTGAACGTCTCTCGAGCACCTCGTCCCATGGGCACGCCTCGGTCCAGCGTCGGAGGAGACTCAAGACCCCGAGCTCGGCAGAAAGTTATGGGACTGGCTCGAGGAGCAGGTCAAGGACGTGTGAAGGGGGGACACGGCGAGATGGGTCGAGAACGGAGACGCGTTCTATTGGTTGTAGTACAAAGGCGGTATGGCTGTTCCGAATACAACATGATGGGATACAAGCTGGAAAACACGACTAGTCTAGTGAGAAAAAAAAAAAACTCAGCTGCCTCTCAACTCTCGTCTCCATGATTCGCGTGTGGATGTGCCGAGCTTCCTGCTTGGTGCTACCGCCCAGCCGTCAGACGACAACAACCAACGAAAGACAGCCGCGCCCCGACGCACCTGTCTCAGTTTTGCCAAATGTATTTTGAGCGTCTCCGAGTAGTTCTCGAACCCCAGCGTCGCCATGGCATACAAGATATCCTCCCCCCCGATCGTTTTTCGCTTCTCCATGTGGCATCTTTCAGCGGCCTCCGAGGTGATGAAGCTGATGAACTCGGAGACGCATTCCTGGACGCACTCTTTGGCATCTTTGGCGATTTTGGCGGTGGAGGGCACGGATTGTTTCATGATGCGCGAGACATTGGCGATCTGGCGGTGTGGTGCGGTGAGCGAGTGAGCCGGAAGAAGGGGGGTTGGCTTACGGGGAGGAACCGGTCTTGTTCTCTGTACTCTCCCACCTCTTGTTCGGTGATCGGTGCTGGCGGCGGTGCCTCGGGCGGCGTCGTCTCGTGCGCCACGTTGGCGCCATCCTCTGGTTGCGGTGCGAGCGCGGGTTGGACGTCCGCCATGGCGTTGCGAAGTTGGAGAGTGTCGTGGTGGTGGTTGATATCAGCGCCTGCCGTTCACACATGGAATCTCACAACAAACTCGAAACAACGGCTCGATAAGAAAATAATCAACAAGTAACTTGTCGGAATCTGTTCACAGCGGCGCTACCGGAAAAGTCGTTGATTGGCCAAGAAACGCTTATTTACACAACTCAATTGTCTTCATTCTTCGTCATCCGACCAGGGCACCAACGGGATAAACCGTCGTGTTTCCGCGCGCCCAAACTAAAAGGAGAATGGATCGTTTCGCACGAACACGGCAAAGTGACCCACAACTTACCCTCGATATTTGCGCACGCCGGTCACGCAGGCTCATCGATTTCGGCGGCGATGTGTCGAGATTGGATCGCGCCTGATCGGACGACGGCAGAAATAGTGGAATGTCGCCTTGCATCCCCGTGCTTGTTTCGTGCGGACCATGGCGTGTGGGTGGCAGAGATGATGGCGGTGAAGATAGCGGCGAGGAAGTGATAGAAATGACGTCTGTCGAGTCGGGTACCAGGATCTCCTCGATCTTGATCGCCTTCGATATGGCATTCTGATCCGACGCGCTCGGTAACCTCATGGCGGGCTTGTCGGTGGCCAAGGGCATGTCGTGCAACTCTGTAGAGCGTCGTTGTGTGACCGTCGGGGGTTGTAAGTTGGGAAGAGCAGGCGACGACCTTGACGTCGGAGGTGCGTTGGTGCCAGCTGTTCGAAGCGTCCGGCAAGGGCGCATATACCCACCCAAGGTCTGATTCGTATGGCTTGCCACGTGTCGTTGAGTTCTTGAGGTACTATTATCGCTGCCCGGGATCACCAGCAAGTCCGCGAGCGGCCGTCGAGGCGTTGACGGTGTTTGCAAAAGAGGAGGTGGACCGCTTGCATCCGTCGGAGGTACTGCTAAACGTGACAACTTGCGAGGCAACTGAACATCTCCTGCACGTTGCGTCGTCCCTTCGACGCGGGACCGTTTAAGACTCAGATGGCTGTGACTATCCAAGGGTGAGGATACGGGAATCCGGATTTCTTGAGGCCCAAGTACATCCGATCGTCTGCGTCGCGAACCAGGTGTTAACTTGCCCGAGGATCCAACCCGAGTCGAAGGCCATGTGCGTCCGTTTCCGTTCGCCATCTCTGCAACCAGAGTCGATCGAACGTTCTCGACGCTATCTGTAATTGTCGACACCGCGTTCGCCACCATGTCTGAAATCGCCGCCGTGATTTGATCCACCTGAGGAGGAACACTACGCACGACAGGCACGAGCGGCATAATAACACCCATTAACACGTTCTGCTGATCCTGTATGCACTGCATCGCATGGATATGCGTCTGTAATAGCTGTCTCAAAATCCTATTTTCAGTACCGGCGAACGAGTGTGAGTGTAGCCGTGGCCGTACGCACCGTTTGGAGCGCATCGACACGCTTCTCGAGCGCCTGCACAGATTTCTCGGTCGAGACCTGCGAGACGTGGACGAGCTCAAGGGCAGAAGCCTGCGCGGGCGTCCCGACGTGCGCCTCGATCTCCGACTGGCATCTATGCGCTTCCATCAAAGCGTGCGCGTGAGCACCGCGCCCACCAGCGCTCGCCGGCGAGCAGACAAGACGACGTGCCCGTACCTATCTCTCGTATCTCGGCAAGCACCTTGTCCCGCTCGACATCGAGGAGCTTGTTCGCGTTCACGACTTGTGCTCTGCAGTCCTCGACGCGCTGTAGCAGGCCGTCGAGTCGGGTGGAGAACTTTTCGAGGTTGACTTGGGTGTCGTGGATGAGCATGCGCATGGACGTGCCGGTCTTGTCTTGCGGCGCGATGGGCGGGATTTGTGAGGGCGTGTCGGTGTCTGTCGTCGTCGCATCTTTGCGTAGAAGGTGCGCCCAGAGGAGATTGCTTGCCATGACGGAGAACGTCAAGAGAGGAGCGCGGAGGTGGTGGTCGGTATGTCTTGGGTTTGTCTTGGACGGAAGGATATTATTGGACTTGAGCGTGATAGTAATTATAGCAGCATGGCGCAGAGGAAGCGCGCGGGGCTCATAACCCCGAGGTCACTCGATCGAAACGAGTTGCTGCTAATTTCTTTTTCTGCCTTTTTGGCCTGGAGGCACAGCAATTTAAAGTGGTATTCCGGCAATAACTGGTTATCAACCGACCATCAAAAGCAAAGTGTGACATCAATGCAAGTACCCAGTAGAAACAAAAATACAGAAACTAAGTATATCATACAGTCGCAGATCCCTTGTCGTCGACCGCTACCCACAACTGACAGCGATCTGGGTCCGAGTCATTATTCCAGTAGGTTGTATAGCAACACCCAACGCTACATCTGGTCATCCCAGCCAAATTTCGACCTGGTTTCCACCTGCACCAACCACCTGTCCAACTTGTTGAAAATGAAGGGCAATGTCTTTGGCGCGATCCCACAGCGAACGTTCGTCTGGGTGCCGTTCCTTGTAGCCCATAAGGACCCTCGGAGGACGTCCGTCCCGTCTCTGTTTCCAATGCTGGACGAGCCATGAGAGGGTCCCAATGAGGGCGGGAAAGGACGCGGTATTGTATGTGACGTCCGCCATGCTGAATCGGGGCATCGTATCAGGATCCGTGTGTCGACGAGCGCGAACGCTTACACGATGACGTCCAGTCCAACCTCTAATTGAGCTTGAACTGAAGGTGGAAATTCTTCATGTTCCCAGTCCAAGACGGCTGGTTGAGGGACGCATTTGTTCATGAGGAGGCAGTTGGAGGTCACGTTTTCTTGTAGGATGGGTATCGCAGACGCTGTCCGTGCGTATGAGTGACTTCTGACGTGGGTTAAGTAGGTCGTGTGCACGCACGTAGATCCGTGGTCACGATGGAACCCGGTTGATCATAGAGGTCTAACGTAGAGCGTAAAACGGCGAGTGTGATGGCGACAATGCCTGTTCCTGCACCTATCAGGGACTATCTACCAACGTCGTTAGGCATGGGACACGACCGATCTTACCTAACTCCAAAATATGCCGAGCGTCCGTGCTAAAGAGCGATTCGCGCAAATCGAGCAGCGTCTTACCCGTCTCAGCGCATTTTCCTGAAAACAGTTGTACAAGCCATGAACTGAGTCCGATTCCGCTATCCCATATTTTCTATAGCTGTCGTGAGCGGTGTCAAAAGACGATAGCCTGAGGGTGATATAAGTTTTGGGTGGACATACCTTGTCGAGGTCAAACGAGGTCTGCTCCGTGATGTCGAACACAATTGCATGATCTTGGAGGGGTAAGCGCAGTGTATACGGTCGCACAATCCGTTCTTGTTTCGCTCCCTTAACTGTGCCCTTGTTCCCCGCGCCTTGTCCGAGCCGACGGGAAGGAAAGCGCACGGGCATGGACATGACCACGAATGGCGTGTTCCCTGTCGTGTCTACCTCTCCGAGTTCGACAGCCCGATCGTTCTGCGTCGATCCGCAGGTCAGGATTAGTCGCCACGATGACCCGTCCGAGCCTTTTGACGTATTATCGAGGAGTGGTGGTCTCGGGACGGGGATCTCTTTGTAGGCGGTGCTCGTCCTCCAGGAGGTGAGTTTGGTTGATTTGGTGATCACTGGAGAGCCTGCGTGGGGTGCGTGAAGCGACCAAGCGTAGTAAATGTCGATGGGTCCATCGAGGTATTCTGTTCTGAGATCATTGCATATCTGGGGGGTGATGAGAATCGGTTCGTTTGGCGCCGCACTTGCTTGCAATGGCGGAGGACGAAGAAAGGAGATGTAGTAAAACATCTGTAAGCAAGTTAGTATGTAAAATGAGTCGACCGCTCTACAGGCCCTAGTCTAACTTGGTCGTTGATGGGTAGAAGTCTAGGTTTCCCAGTTTGGTAGCAACGCTCGGCTGGAGTCAACGCAATCGCAGTCATCTAGTCTCGGTACCATCCATTTTGGGATTAACGGGTTTGACACCCTCGTTGCTGTCGCATCCCAAAACTCATCATGTTTCGAATCACGACCGGTCGATATTCGTTCCGCTCGCTCCATCCAAGGCTTGGACGTACGCAAACTCGCAACTTTGTCCAGACGTCGCAGAAATGGCTTCCCAGGATTTCTCGGAACGTACCAGAAGGGTCAATACACCCACCTCCAACCTCTCAGCGTGCCGCCAGCCCAGATAACGGTCGAACATTTTTTGAACGTGTCGGTTGGCCTCCGATACGAAGACAAGTCGCGGTGCATACCCCAATTTCATCCTGTCCTTCCTCGGTTATTCATTTATGGTGTCTAGTTCTTTTTGTTTGGATCCTTGGTCGCATTCGAACTGGCTGCAGAGCAGACACAGCTTGAAAACGACCATTGGTCGAAAGAAGTCAGAAGCTTCATGAGCATGTGGACATTCCGCGAACCTAGCATCGAGGAGATTAGAAAAGCAAAAGCCCGGGCCCAGCTCTCCGTACGTGAACCCTTCCGTCGCATGCCGAACACCCGTGTGTGTCTCACCTCACCCGGACAGAAATTCCTCAAATACCTCGAATTAGTCAAAGAAGAGATTTCACAGTGGCCTATCGCAGTACAAAATATATCTCTGACCGTATCTGCTTTCGTGGGCTCGTTCTACTACGACGCTAGCGAAGGCAGGCGACTTTGCTGGTCGATCTGTGCTTTGAACACGGTCATTTTTCTCATTTGGAAAATACCTCGATTCCACACATTCATGAACCGGGCTTTCACGCATGATCCACTGTCTGGAAAGTCGTATACGCTCCTGACTAGTATGTTCAGGTGCGTGCTCGTCCACGAGGGTTGGTTCTGGTTTGGATCAAAGTGTATGTCAGTCACAAGAGTTTCCTTCACCTTGTCGCCAATTCGATGGCGTTGGCGAGCTTTGGTGCGTACTTGATCACTTGCCAGCTCTGGAAAACAACTGAATCGATTGCTCGTAGGCGCTGCTGCAACGCATCACTTGTGTGTGTCTCCCTCCCGTGATCCAGACATAAGCGCCCAGTGGCATTTCCTCGCCTTCTTCATTTCCGGTACGGTTTCCGCCTTCCAGAGTCCATCTTTCCACGCTCACCCCCGTCTTCGTTAGCTGGGTTGTTCTCTGGATTAGTTAGTCACACCGTCTCTGCCAAGATACTTTATCCCCGGTTTTTGTCATACCTTGCCAAGGAAGCTACGGTGCGGTCGTCACCGGCAGCGTCTGCCCTCGTTGGCGACGTCGCACAGCAAGCACCAAAGAGGGTTCTGCCTTCGTTGGGAGCGTCTGGTGCCATTTATGCCGCAGTCACTCTCACTGCATTGGCCTTTCCGGACGCACAAGTGCAACCGATTTTCGTGCCTATCAGCGTCTCGATTACTACGGGTGTTAGTGCGCTGGTGTTGGCGGATATCGTCGGCGTCCTTCGTGGTTGGAAGTGAGCTTGTCGCTTGATCGCTTAGCGTGGACGGTTGCTGACGCCCCTGAATTAGACTTTTCGATCACTATGCGCATCTTGGAGGGGCAGCTTTCGGCGTACTGTACTATTCGCACGGGAGCGAATTCTGGGTCTTCATGAAGGAGCTATATCGCAAAATCGTTGGGTCTTACCATACCGAGGTGCGAGCAGCATGAGACTAGAGGCTTAGATTATTTACTAGACACAACGTTGCTCACCACTTTTTTTTCGCATCACTTGCGTCCCGCTGCAATAAAACGCACCCAATTGCACTGCGACAAGCATTATCGTACACGACCGTCTGCAACACTACAAATACACGAAGACGCAAAACACTTTCTCTCCAGCAACGCCTTTACTAGATAATTTTCCAATGAGGCGCTCACTCGACGGTGATGCGCTTGGGCTGCTGAGCTTGCTGAGCCTTGGGGAACGTCACGTTCAGCACACCGTTCTCCATTTTGGCACGAACGTCTTCGTGCTGAACCCTATTGTTAGAAGATGATAACGTGGTCAGAAACTCTTCGACACTCACCTTGGTACCCTGAGGGAGCATCAGAGTACGAGAGAACTTACCACTGGAGCGCTCGCGGACGGTGTATCCACGCTCGTTACGCTCCTGGTCAGTGCTGCTCTCACCTGAGATGGTGAGACGGTCCTGGTTCACGTCGATGTTGACCTCCTCGGGTTTGAGGCCGGGCAACTCTAACGACGCGGTGACCGTGTTGTTCTCGACGTTCTCGTGGACGTCCATCCTGCCATTATCATCATCAACGAGGATGGTAAGATAGGGGCTGTGAACAGGCGTACTTGGGCTTGAAGACTTCACGACGTCCCTCCAAGAAGGGAACATTGGGACGCCAGAAGCGAGTAGAGAATGCATCGTCAAAGAGGCGATCGAATTCAGAGAAGGGGTCGTAGTGGAAGCGCATCAAAGACATGGTGACTATGCTTTGGCTGGGGTCAAGAGACGATGAGGGTCAGCAAGGGGAGAGGGGTTTATATACTCGCCACTCCCCGGCGGCGAGGTCACCGCTGACGTCGAGAATTCCCCTAAAGGCGATGTGGCATTTTGCGTAGTCGGCATAAACCCCTGTTTAACGGCCATTAACGTTCATCATTTCTCGGAATGTGGAGAGCCGCGACAAGATTCCAACAGTATTAAGTAGTGTATGACGAGAGTTATAGTGGTAGAGATTATTCTTCCCAGTGCATTGCAGAAGGGACCCAGTATGATCTGCCATGACGCTCGTCCTGAGCGTCGAGCCAACACAGTCCATCTCGAAGCAGCATATTCTCCAGTGCCGCTCTTGCCCGCTCGTACGTCCATCCACGCCGGTTCACTAGAATCTCTTCGACAACCCGTC
Source organism: Xanthoconium stramineum (assembly GCA_038090315.1). Lineage (NCBI taxonomy): Eukaryota > Fungi > Basidiomycota > Agaricomycetes > Boletales > Boletaceae > Xanthoconium > Xanthoconium stramineum. Next base: position 21,491 of record JBBPMO010000035.1, read on the forward strand.
CTCCCTCCGCCTGTGCCTCTGCGAGAATAACCCCCTGGTCATCGTCCAGCTCCTTCACCACGCTCCGTACCATCTTCTTCCCGCCTCCGACATCAATCACCTGGTATCCAGAGCCAAGGGGTTGGAGCGTCTTGATGCTCTGCACGACGTCCTCTTCTGTGATCACCCCGCTCTCGACGCCCCGCAGTTTACTAACCATCCTCACCAACTCGCCCATCTCGATCAATCCGCCATTCCGCTCGCGCGTGCTCACACACACGTCCACGATCTGGACACCCAGCTCATACTGCCAATCTCCCATCCCGACCAACTCGGCCCACCAACCGCCCTTTCTTGGTCCTGCGAGCGGATCGACACCGATCGAGGCACACATTCGCTGAAATTCATGTCGAAATTTCGGGTCGCGTCTTATCGAGTCGCGGTGCGTTTTGGCGAAATGGGTGAGCGCGGTGCGGAATTGGGTGAGCTGGGATTGGAGGTGCTCGACTTGGGCTTTGGAGAGTTCGGAGGAGAGGGTTAAGAAGGAGCGTTGGGATTCCTGTTGGCGTTCGAACGCGGCGAGGCCGACGCCGCCTAGACGGTGCATGTGTGAAAGGGAAACGTGGCGTGGCGTGGCTTGTGAGATTAGATAAGATAAGGCAGCACCGTGGGTTCGTCGCCGCGGGACCAATCCCGGCGTACGTCTTCAACTTCGACCACGACCACCTCCGAAGCACAATACGGAGATGGGTCACTTGATAACGTTGGCAACGTATGTGACCTGCTCACTAACTAGCTCCATCATTGACGATTAGTCCAGCTGGTAATTCCGCGTTCCGAGTCAATCGATCGACCGCTGATCCTCTGTAGCTCTCTTAATCAATGGGCTCTAGATTTTCAAGTCAGGAATTTATGTGTGGACCGTGTTTTGCGCTGCTCATTCATTCCGTGTAATAGGGGAACTACGAACGTATCATTGAAAGCATTGCCGTAGCCAAAGAACGAGGGGCGACACTCAGAGTGGGTCCAGAGTTAGAGATCCCGTGAGTGCTAACGCTTATATGGCGGCCACTTACTCAGCAAAAATAGCGGGTACGGATGTTATGATCACTTTCTAGAAGGTCTGTGCTCTGCTCTGCTCTCCGACACGTTCTACAAGGTTGAACAACAGGAGATACCGTACTACACTCATGGGAAGTGCTCGCAAAGATTCTTGCAGGCGAAGACACTGTGGGCATCGTTTGCGATATCGGCATGTTCGTGGACACTGATGTTCATGGCCATATACACTGACGCGAAACTGACAGGCCAGTCGCGCACAAGAACGTGATCTACAACTGCAGGGTGATCGTGCACAACAAACAGATCTTGTTGATCCGCCCCAAGATGTGGCTCGCGAACGATGGGAATTACCGAGAGATGAGATACTTCACACCTTGGATGAAACACCGTGAATGGGAAGATCATTTTTTACCCAGAATCATCCAGGCAGTCACGAAACAGGTAAGGAAATCACGTTGTACATTGGGACACCGTTGATAGGGGATAGGTCAAAGTACCGTTTGGCGACTGCATAGTTAGCACGGTCGATACTTGTATCGGGGTGGAGCTCTGTGAGGAGTTATTCACTCCTGCCAGGTTGGTGCGATTATAAGTTGATAGCACCGCACTCACTGGGCGACTCAAGTCCACATATCCCGATGGGACTCGATGGGGTCGAGATCTTCACAAACTCGAGTGGCAGTCATCACGCCCTCCGGAAACTCTACACTCGTGTAGAACTAATCAAAGAGGCAATGTTGAAGGTGAGGTCATCGTCCCCAGGCAACTGCGGAACTAAAGAACGCTCCAGCTTGGTGGAGTATACCTGTACGCAAATCAACAAGGGTGTGACGGCGACCGACTCTACTACGATGGCTGCCCAATGATCGCGATGAACGGCCACATCGTGGCCCAAGGCTCCCAGTTCTCTCTCAACGATGTCGAGGTCGTCACTGCTACCATTGACATCGAGGACGTCCGTGCACATCGTACGTCACGCAGTCGGGGCCTTCAGGCGGCCACAACCCCAAGGTACCACAGGATCGAAGTCCCATTCGCACTCTCCGTCGGCAAGTTTGGAGAAATAGACCGGGAGCACACGTTAGGTCTCAAAGCAACGCTACATGAAGCCCAGTTCCACAAACCCGAAGAGGAGATTGCGTTCGTCTCTGCCCCCGTCTCGAGTATGGCGCAATGACTGAATCGACACTGCCTTGGCAGACTTGGACCTGCGTGTTGGCTCTGGGATTACCTTAGACGGTCTCGGACTCAAGGGTATTTCGTGCCTCTCAGCGGTGGTGTCGACAGCTGCGCCACAGCGGTCATCGTGTACTCCATGTGCCGTCTAGTTGCCGAAGCTGCAACTCGAGCGAGTACGTGCATTTGTTGCCTCGTGGTAGCAGCTATTTACGTCGTGATTGCTTGACAGACAAGCAGGTCATCGCTGATGCCAGACGCATCGCGGGAGAACCTGAGGACTCGAGTTACATTCCTTCTGACCCCAAAGAGTTTTGCAACCGCGTATTCCATACATGTTATATGGGAACCGAGAACTCGAGCGCCGAGACGAGGAAGAGGGCGAAGGATCTCGCAGATGCGGTCGGAAGGTATTCCACTTCGCAATGTGATGTAGAATCACACTCACCGTAATCTGTCAGCTATCACACCGATCTTAACATGGACAACCTGGTCACTGCTGTCCGTGACTTATTTGTGTTTGTAACGGGTGCGCGGCCACGGTTCAAAGCACACGGGGGGACTGCAGCAGAAAACCTAGCTTTGCAGAACATTCAGGTAGAGACTACTGCCTCGTATCGCATCTTTGAAATATGCTTAAAAAGTGCTACTAGGCTCGGTTGCGTATGGTGCTTTCGTACCTCTTTGCTCAACTCCTTCCTTGGGTCAGGGGTAGACAGGGTGGGTTGCTCGTACTAGGAAGCGCCAACGTAGACGAGAGGTAGGTCATAATTGCTCTCATCTGTCACGAAGTTTGATCCGACCTTATAGTCTGCGAGGATACTTGACCAAATATGACTGCTCATCCGGTAGGCAGCATTCGTAACTGCCAATCCGACATGTCTAACAGTATGAGTCAGCGGACATCAATCCCATCGGGGGGATCAGTAAGACGGACCTCAAAAAGTTCATTGCTTACGCAGAAGGCGCGTTTGACCTACCCATTCTCAGGAGGTACGATCAATCCAATCTGTGTAATAGGAATCACCCTGATACAGCCGATCAGCTTCCTGGACGCAATCCCAACCGCCGAACTCGAACCTATATCCGAGACCTATGTGCAAGCAGACGAGGCAAGTTCTGGTTCGCGTATGATAGACATATTACGTCTGACAAACCATCGGCCTCTTTGCAGGTCGACATGGGCATGACCTACGACGAACTCTCCGTATTCGGACGACTCCGAAAGGTGGAAAAGTGTGGCCCGTACAGCATGTTCACCAAGCTGGTGCACGAGTGGGGGTCGTTTTTGTCGCCCGTCCAGGTAGGTCGCGTGATCTCGCGACGCCTGTCGTCCCATCCATGGTTCAGCTGAGCTGATAAACCGCGCTACGTGTCCTAGATTGCGGAAAAGGTGAAACTGTTCTTTTTTGAGCACGCGCGGAATAGGCACAAGATGACGACGTTGACGCCCTCGTACCATGCGGCAAGTCTCCCTTTGTTTGATCGCAATCTCTCAGTTTCGCTGACGCTCTCGCTAGGAATCGTACAGTCCGGACGACAACCGTGCGTACAACCCAAGTCCGTCATAACTAGGATGCTGATTTGGATTGGATAGGGTTTGACCTGCGTCCGTTCTTGTATCCCTCGAGGTTCCCGTGGCAGTTTAGGAAGATCGACCAGGTGGCTTCCGTACTTCCTGATAGGTCGAACTTGGGGCCGGATAAGGCTAAGACGGATTAAGTGGTAGCCAAACCTCGACCCCAGACTGAGAAAAAATGGATACACTGACTATATGATGACGAGTTTTTACACGGATGGATATGGATCGTACCAAGTAAAACAGCATCCTGGAGACAGACACCTGTAGGACTTGCAGGTGCACTTTCTCACTAGAATAGCTCCACAATTAACAGAAGCTGGCGGCTGCCAGTGAGGGTGAGCGGTGAGCACTAGCGATTGCACTCGAATGGCCGTAGTGTGTGGTCGACTGGTCAACCGGCGGTGACGCTCGAACAAGCACGAGGCGGCGAAAGGTGAATAATCGTGTTCGAGTGAATGTGCCGGGTGTGGTCGACCAGCATTGGCGCAAACGGGGATGACGGCGGAAAGAGGCGAGCAATTGCGCTCGAATGGACGTGGTGGATTTGATCGACCAGCGGTGGCGCTCGGACGGGTACGATGACGGTGAAACTGTTTATGTAACAATGGAAGGCTTATAGTCTCGGTACCATCCGTTTTTGGTCGGGCCCAGTGGGGCCTCGAAATCTTCCGACGACCAAAACGACAGCAACGAGAACCCGTTAATCCCAAAATGGATGGTACCGAGACTAGGAGGCTTAGACTTAGTAACCCGCACGACTTGGCAAATCTCACGGGCACGAAAACAGACTTGCAAAATTCCTGACGGGGAAACAACTATCAATATGAACTTGAAGGTACAAGTCAGAGAGAGCGCATAGGATCAAAGAAACAATTAACCGAACCTGGCGAGATGACGGGAGCAGGTCAGAGAGAGCACGGGCTCTTTAACCGTCATCTCATTAGGAATAACGCGGGATGGCCGAGCGCGTGACGCAAACGAGCGCAGACGGGTGGCAAACCGCGGGGCGAACCGGGACCTCTCGAAGGTCGTTATATAAATAAGCGCATCCAATATCCAGTTGTGTCCATACCAGCACTCCGGGTCGGGGTAAGACGATGAGCGCGAGTACCACTGAGCTACCTCCCACTGTGCTACCTCCGATAGGAAAAATATCCTTGATTGGGATATGGATTGAGACTGTTTTGTACGGTATGTCTTGATAATTGGCTTTCACATCACCATGCATCACCCGCTGACACCGACGTTTCTCGTAGGTATCAAGTATGTCTGCGCGCTTGTGGCGAGCCATTAGAACGGTATTCATGACTTTGTAGCTGCGTGGTGTATGGGCTATGCATGTTCATCCTTGCTATGCGCGGAGGCAAAATTACCACTTTGCGTCGGTAGGCTTTAGCTTATCTTACGTGGCTAGCATATCACTGATCACTAGCACGCACACGTGGGGTGTGCAGAGTTCTCATAGTGTCACTCACACTAATATGGATACTCTGCACTGCTCATGTCGGAGCATCTCTCCAACAGCTGCTCGACGCGTTTGTTTATGCGCCAGCGGATATACCGGGCTACTCTACAATCTATTGGTTTGAATTTTCCAGCCCGCTGCGCATGCTCAAAGACGATCTGTATACCACACTGGTATGCAACGATTATATGTCAGTGCAGGACAATTGTGCTCAATGGAATACTCTGTCAAGGTCCTCGCTCAAATCTTCATCCTCGTAAGTTTATGGTAAATATGACGTGGACATTGAGATGCAGACTTGTCACCAGATTTGGCGACTTTATGTGGTTTTCGGGTGCAACTGGAGGGTCGTCATATTTCCTGTAAGCGACCGACTGTCGTGATCATCAGCGGTAAAACTTTTTACTGAGACCGCATGACAGACCATATTGGCGGCCTGTTTCGCAGGTTCGTAGACCGTCCGAGTCTGCGCTTGGTACAATTTCTGATGCTTTCTTAGGTCCCGCTTATGCAGCCTCAGTGGTGGCGAGGTCCTCGGAAAAGTCGTTGTACGGTTCGCTGACGACCACTCTCATCATCATTGCATGGGCGTTTGGATGCGTTCTCAATGTATCCATCACAGGGGCAATTGTCATGCGTCTCTGGTGGATGGGCCGGAACACAGCCTCTTTCAGGGTTCCTTCAACCAATCGATTTGCAACATCGATATACATCATCATCGAATCGGGCGCAGGTGCTATCGCTTGTGGTACCGTTGTGCTCGCACTCTTTGTATTGGACAGCCCCTTCGCGTTGGCTGGACTTGACGTCATTTCTCAAGTGGTTGTATGTGTCTACTCGTCATGCCTTGTCTTCTGTCGTAGTGCTGAGTCGTTTTCATTTTGCAAGGTATTAATCGCACTTTTGATCGTCGTGCAGACTGGGAAGGCTGGTCTACATAGTACTTCGCATAGTCGGAACGTCAGTTCCTTGAAAAGGATACGCCCGGTGCAGGACGGGATCAGGTTCCGAGCGGGGGACCCTCGGGAGCGGGATTCGCGGGAGGACGTTTTACCGGATATCGCGCGGTCTCGCTCGCCGAGCCGCTCCGCCCATGGTGTTGATGTCTGATGGTGATTTCGAGTCACCAGGTGTTCTTATGGCCAGATTTCTTGTAATATTTTACATGCTCGTCTACCTCTTTTTACTGTAGAGAAACTGAAACATTTGTGGGGCGATGCTCAACCTTGGAGAGGGAGTTCTAAGGATCCGCTAATAAGAGTCAACCAAAAAATGGTAAGATCAAGATAGGGGGACAAGGGAAAGAGCAGAGTAACGGCGGTAATCGTCGTCGTCGGTCGTCGTTCGCGATGAGAATAGGAAGCAGGGATCGATTCGATGTCAAGACGAGAACTACTAACAGACGTCTTACACACCAAGTGTAGCTCAGGATCTAGGGTGGGAAAAAAGGATGACGACGTAGGAGAAAGAACAAAGCATGTGGGGAAAGGCGAAATGGTATGATGAAGGCATGGCGTAGAAGAAAGGAAAAGGCTGTGAGTCAAAAAGAGAGAAGTGGAGAACGTGCGTGTAATTCTATCGAGGCTGGTCGCCGAGGCCCTGAACGTCCAGCGTTCCCTACACATGGATCAAGTTTTTGCTTGAAATTTGGAGATCGATGTTCTAACCATTCTCTGAGGCCCCTGGCAGAGCGTTTGACATTGCCGTCAAGCGCAAACTGTCAGCACGCATAAATAATCTACTCTTCGCAGCCTATGTTTTCGGTAGCAAGTATTATGTGCCACAATCCACGACATGATCAGCCCTTGCCGGTCTTGCTCTTACGTCCGCGGTTGCCTGTGACATGTGTTTCAATTTGAGGAGCCAAAGGCGGATGGCACCCACCACATACCATGATCGAGGGGGAAAGCCACGATTAGCCATAGGGTAATAACCACAGGCTAACCGTGATTCTGGCTACTTCATGCATGGTCATGGTGGCCTTGGGGCCACCCATATATTTGTGGCTTGTCCATCAGGAATCTAGTAAGAGTCTTGTTTAGTCTTATTTACACTTTTCGTACCTGTGCCACTATCTGGAAAGATATTTGAACCGTCACTATACCCACAGGTGAGGACTAGGCCCCAGCACAGAGCTGGAAGTTTCTCGGTGATTGTGATGACAAGTGGTGGTGCCCAAATGGATGTGGCGGTGTTGGTAGATGAGTGGGGCGATGACCAATTTGGATGAGGGTTGAGAGCAACTGCGCTCGAACGGACATGGCAAAGGTGGTTGCTGGGTGGTGGCCCTCAAGAGGTCCAACCTCAGAGAAAATGTGAATAAATGAATATGCTCGAACAGAGGTAGTAAGGGTGATTGATGAGTGATGGTGCTCGAAGAAAGAGGTCGGGCACAACGGACGAGCAATCATGCTCAACGGAAGATGGTGAGGACAAGTGAGCGATTCGAATGGACGTGGTGGGTGTGGTTGACCGGTCAACCAGCAGTGGTGCTGGAGCGACTGCGATGATGGCGAGAGGCAAGCAATTGTGCTCGAAGGAACATGACAGGTGTGATCAACCAGCGCCAGTGGCGCTCAAACGCCGACCAGGAATGACAACGGTGTCAGACGAGCAATTGCGCTCGAATAGACACAGCGAGTGCGATTGACCAGCAGTGGTGCTCGAACAAGCACGACGACAGCGAGAGGTGAGTGGTGGTGTTCGAAAGGACGAGGTGGTGGCAAGGGACAATTATTGGGTGATTTGGCTTTGCATCTTACTGGCTTGCGTGACTCAAACAAATTCCACGGGCACGAAAGGTGTGAACAAGTGGAAGCAAGACTAAACAAGATTTTGTTAAATTCTTGATGGCCGGTCGAGGGGTGGCAGTGGTTTCTGGAACCACTGAGCTGAAGTTTCGTGTCATCAAGTTGTGATGGAGCATCTTGTCATGGTTTTTAGTTATTCGACCACGAGATACCATCAGAAAACCGGTGGACCGCTCTGATTTGGGGGTGATGAGATGTGAATGGCGCCGGAGCCATGTCATTTGGCATTGAATGAACCTGCTAGTGGTGAGTCGAGCTGCCTACAGTGATGGGTTCCACAATGGACGAGCGTGCAAAACCAAGGCTAACGTTTTCCTTTGCCAGTGGGTACTGTGTCACTATTTACGAGTCCAGCACAACACAGCCTCCAGAGTGGGAATATTGATAGCTATTCTAGTACGAGTACGCGAGGAATACTTAGATCGCTCGAGTGGCTGTGACGCGGTGCTCCTCTCTTCCGCTCTCTCACCAGTCAGCCGACCAGCCGCGCACCGACCTATTCTCGCCCACCCACCGCACCCAAGGATTCTTTTGGGGTCTTAAAAACCCCTCGCTGGACCCTTGCTGTCGCGTTCTCCCCCGCAACCAACTGCGCGCGAGGCTTTTCCCACCCGCCCACGCAGCTGACGCTCGGGTCCTCAGGTTCTCTCAGCGGCCAGGAGGCGCGAAGCACCTTCGCCCAAACTCCTCTGCATTCTGAGTCACATGACGACGATCAAAGATTAGATGCATCTCAACCTGTGCCAGATGGGGTGATGCTCAGCCGCTCAGCCGATCGAAGCTCGCACTGCCCTAAGCACGCGCCCGCAAGATGGACATTTCGAAGGTCGTTATATAAACAAGTGCATCCAGCATCCAATCGTATCCATATCAGCACTTCGGTTCGAGGTAAGATGATAGACACTAGTACCACTGAGCTACTTCCTATAGGAAAGATATACTTGATTGGGATATGGATTGAGACTGTTTTATACGGTATGTCTTGATGATTGGCTTTCACGTCACCCGCTGACACCGACGTTTCTCGTAGGTATCAAGTATGTCTGCGCGCTTGTGGCGAGCCTTTAGAACGGTATTCATGACTTTGTAGCTGCGTGGTGTATGGGCTATGCATGTTCATCCTTGCTATGCGCGGAGGCAAAATTACCACTTTGCGTCGGTAGGCTTTAGCTTATCTCACGTGGCTAGCATGTCACTGATCACTGGCACGGACATGTGCAATGTACAGAGTTCTCATAGTGTCATTCACAATAATATGGATACTCTGCACTGTTCATGTCGGGGCATCTCTCCAACAGCTGCTTGACGTGTTTGTTTATGCGCCAGCGGATATACTGGACTACTCCACAGCCTATTGGCTTGACCCTTCCAGCCCGCTGCGCAAGCTCAAAGACGATCTGTATATCACCCTGGTATGCAGCGATTATATGTCAGTGCAGGAAAATTGTGCTCAATAGAATACTCTGTTAAGGTCCTCGCTCAACTCTTCATCCTCGTAAGTTTATGGTGAATATGACGTGGACGTTGAGATGCAGACTTGTCACCAGATTTGGCGACTTTATGTGGTTTTCGGGTGCAACTGGAGGGTCGTCATATTTCCTGTAAGCGACCAACTGTCGTGGTCATCAGCGGTAAAACTTTTACTGAGACCGTATGACAGACCATATTAGCAGCCTGTTTCGCGGGTTCGTAGACCGTCCGAGTCTGCGCTTGGCACAGTTTCTGATGCTTTCTTAGGTCCCGCTTATGCAGCTTCAGTGGTGGCGAGGTTCTCGGAAAAGTCGTTGTACGGTTCGCTAACGACCACTCTCATCATCACCGCATGGGCGTTTGGATGCGTTCTCAATGTATCCATCACAGGGGCAATTGTCATGCGTCTCTGGTGGATGGGCCGGAACACAGCCTCTTTCAGGGTTCCTTCAACCAATCGATTTGCAACATCGATATACATCATCATCGAATCGGGCGCAGGTGCTATCGCTTGTGGTAGCACTGTGCTCGCACTCTTTGTATTGGACAGTCCTTTCGCGTTGGCTGGACTTGACGTTATTTCTCAAGTGGTTGTATGTGTCTACTTGTCATGCCTTGTCTTCTGTCGTAGTGCTGAGTCGTTTTCATTTTGCAAGGTATTAATCGCACTTTTGATCGTCGTGCAGACCGGGAAGGCTGGCCTACATAGTACTCCGCATAGTCGGAACGTCGATTCCTTGAAAAGGATACACCCGGTGCAGGACGGGATCAGGTTCCGAGCGGGGGATCCTCGGGAGCAGGACTCGCGGAAGGACGTCTTGTTGGATATCGCGCGGTCTCGCTCGCCGAGCCGTTCCGTGCATGGTGTTGATGTCTGATGGTGATTTCGAATCATCCGGTGTTCTTATGGCCAGATTTCTTGTAATATTTTACATGCTCGTCCACCTCAGAGAAACTGAAGTATATGTGGGGCGATGCTCGACCTTGGAGAGGGAGAGCGCAAAGGTGAAACACGAGTTCTAAGGGGATGTGAAGAGTCAGCCAAAAGTGGTAAGATCAAGAGGACAAAGGATGGAGCATATGGGTGGCGATAATCGTCGTCGTTGGCCGTCGCACGTGATGAGAATAGGAAACAGGAGATCTATTTAATGTCAAGACGAGATCTACAGACAATGTTACATACTGAGTGTGGCTCAGGATCCATTGTAGGAGAGAAGGATGGTGACGTAGGACAAAGAACAAAGTCTTTGGGTGTCACTCGGAGACGCGGCAAAAAACGAAACTCTGTGACCTTCGTGTCACAGAGTTACATGCAACACGTGGAGAGCACGTGGAGAGCAGCATCCAGATGGAAGGGATAACCGGTGGGTACACACCTTCGGCACAATATTCCATTCGGTTTTCTCACGTTCTACCACGTTGGTCGTGGCCTCCTTTTGTGTTGGTCAATTGTTCTACCCAGGGAGTCGCCTGCTTCTCTAGTCAACGGTATGGGTTTCATATGTGATTGTCAATTTGTGACGTGCTGTCATCCCTGCTCAAGCACGATCATCATAAACGCCCCATCACGCTCATTGGGAAGTACCAGAATCGGATCATTAACTCAGACTATCGTTATGTTTGTTCGGGGTGGGTATAGAGCAGTCTCGGTACCCTCCGCTTTTGGTCGGGCCTAATTGGGCCTCGGAATCTTGTTTTGGGATGCGACAGCATCGGGGAAGCCTCATCCAGTGGAAAAGACTGCAGATGAATGGCACAGTCCCGTTAAGCATTGAAGGATCGCCACACTGGAGTTTTCAATGGTCAAGTCGCCGCAATCCTGTTTGGTATGACCCACTGCGACGAAAGCACACGTGAGCAAAACGGGCTCGAACCCTTGGCCCTGATTTCTGTCATGCCTGCGTGGCACTGCTTTATCTTGAGTAGTTTCGCATTGAGTTGCGGCTGCCACGGGGTTTCAATGGAATTAAGGTATCACATATTCCTGAATCCTGGCTCTCATCGACTTGGAGCCAATCATTTTACCTTTCAACTTGAAAACCTTTTTTTGGTTACATCCACAATCAGTCGCTGCGAATGAAACGGAAGTGCAGTGCAACAAGTGTACGTTATTTGAGCATCAGTCGGGATTTGCTGCTGATCAGGCCGCCTAAGATGTTCTGGGGATGGTGACTCACCCGGGCCCCGTCTCTGAAACTACAGTAGTGAGTTCGCGACCGGCTCGCCAACGTTTTCGTTCTATCACCGACGTCAAGGCCCTTGCACTCACATCTCGTCTCAGACATCGTCGCGAGCCTTGTCTACAACAGGTCTCCTCCAAGAGGCTTGTAATTGATGTTCTCGCACGCTATAGTCACTGGCGTGCTCCGTTATAGTGTCAATTCCAATTTTGAATGCTTGAAAGCCTGCGGGAGGGGAAGTTAACCTTTGTCCTGGGCGTCACACGAGAGCATAGCGAGGTGACAGGTCGACTGACCAAAAATTATGCAATGGGACAGGTACTTGCACGCGCGTCGGAGTCGGAGCCACGATGCTACCTCACTTGAGTAATAAGACTCGACCGAGGTGAGCAACTATCGCGGGATACCGTCTTCAGGATGGGAAATTATGGGACACCCCGAGCGGTGCGGAGAGGACAGCAGAGTCTCCTGTGACAACGGCACTTTACACATCGGCTAGTTGAACTCATAGACTGAGCCGCAAGGGTCAAATATGCCACCCCGTTTGAGTCCTGTGGCACTCATTCGTGGGGAGATGCATATAAGTGGTGAGACTTGAGTTTGAGCGATGATATCCCAACTCTCTCTGGGCCTCTCAGTGGACGCACCGAGTTTTGCACACGATCACCATGCGCACCTCGTTCCTGCTTGCCATTTTCGCATCATGCCTCGGTCTCGCCGCCGCTGCAGTTATCCCAGTTGACGTCCCCTATGGTGGTGACAGAGCGGTCGACTCTGAAGGTACCATTTTTTATATGGTAAACATAACTTCTGGCGATGATGACGATCGTACGAAAAGGTTACGTTGGCAATATCGTGGTTCGCGACACCCCAACCGGCAACATGGATAATTCCACTCCGATCGACAAAATAGGGAATAACAGTGGAGACAGTACTTACAACGGCGTCGCGTCAATTGGTAGCATTGGCTTTGGACATGTACAATAAACGAAAATCGTACGTCTGCCTGGTTTTCTTGGGTGCTAATCGGGCTGACAACAATCTTGGTTAAGCATATCCGAAATGCTGTAAGAGACTTAGAGGTTGTATTTGGTCAACATGGCGATGTTCTCGAGGTCAGCTGACACTGAGAGTCATAGAGTCTTCTATAACACGAATTACGGACTTGGACTTGTTACGGTAACGGGAAAGATGTTGTTGTTTAGAATTGTATTGTCTAGAATAGCGCTATAGATGTGACGAATATTTGATGATTTGGGTCGGGCCACCCATGGCGCGACGCCGTACACTCTCCAGTATGACCAAAAATAGTCGGCGACTCGTGTGCAGGGATGGAGTCAAGGTTGAAATATTGACAACAGGTCATGACTATCCTCGATGTTTGCCATGAAGTCGATTGGTTGACGTTCGGTCAACAGTAAGGTAAGCAATCGACTTCGCTACAAACCTCAAGTTTGTCGGTTCAATATTGGCATCAACGGGGCTTGCGGGCGTTTCGAGCCTTTATGGTGGTTGTAACGACGTAACTTTCATGCCATCGACTCAACCGACTAGTAGCCAGCCCATTGTGGGGACACAGGTATATTGGTTGATTGATAAGTATGCAGTACAAATGTAGGTGATGCGGATCAGATGGTCCTGGTGACGGTTTTGGTGATCTGGAGCAATAATATTTGATAACGCGGGCGTCGGCCTGCATGGATCTGAATTTGGATGGGGTATCCATTTTAGCAGATTTTTAACGAGTCGAATGGCAGTCACCTAGCGGAAGCGATGTTAGAGTCTAGTCGGGCCAGAAGAGCAGTGTACACGTACCTTCTCATCTTCCCCTCCTTCAAACTCTGCCATCTTGATCAGCTTGACGATGACATCCGGATATCCAGCACGAGCGAGTGGGATAATGTTTTGCGCCAGATCCATGAGATAGGTCTCAAAGTCCACAATCAATTAAGTTAGTCTCTCGAATATGCAATTCAATTTTTGACGACACATAGCAGAGGCGTGCTTTGCCCGGAGCATGGTTCAATTTCGGAATGTCTCGAGGCGGTTGGTCCGGAAGTGGACATGAAGTAGGTTGGGTGCAGGACAGACGATTCCTGGTTGTCCATGGCAAGCATCTCCTCAAGCATGCTGAGCTTGGAGTTCAAGCCCAACAAGTTGTTGACCGTTTCCTCTGTGTGCTCAGAGTTCCAGTGAACCATGGAGACCTGAAGACGGAGACGTTAAAACGCTCGACCAACACGCTCAGGACAGACTTACACGACAGGTCTGTTCAAAAATCGACACAATCCGTACACAATCTGTCGATGGTCCGCATCTCCTCCTTGAGTACCCGGACCGATTGATGCGTGCTGAGAAGCTTCTTGAGTCACTCGCGCGTGGCGTAGAATTGCCCTTGACGCCACTTTTGAGTCAGGCATCGATGGAGGCCTTCTCCTTCTCGAGGTTCTTGCGGAAGGCCGCGACCTTGACAAGATCGTCGGGTGATTGGAGGTACTCGCCGATTGCTTGTGCGGCAGAAACTTGGGAAGCGATCATCACCATGGTGTACAGAACAAGGCGCCACGGCGACTTTGGCGACGTCCAGACAGTGGTAGTCCTGGTAGCTAGCGAACTGAGGTTGTAGCTGGAATAATGATGGTTTTGGTAATGATAGAGTCACGCCGCAGCCTTTCAAGTGCCATTTCATCCATGTCTATGCGAGGTCCAAGACGGTCCTCGGCCGAATTCCACGTCAACAAAAAGCGCCCTGTCGAACGTTCACGACCGAGTTAGTCCTGGACTAAGGCGTAGTCATCGTTGGAGGTGGACCGGTCGGACTGGCGTTGGCGAGTGCACTATATAGGTGAGCCCGGTCAGTGTTACATGCTTTTCATATGCTCATTGAAGGCCAGGATCGAATCTACTCGTACGCGGGTCCACCAAGGTCGTGCTCATCGATGCCAGCCTCGACCTGTCCAGAATTCGTGACTGGTCTCTTCCACCTGACGCATTTTCAAACCGTGCTTAGTGCTAGCTCGATCACGATCACTTCAAGGACTTTTCCACAGGGTGACTTGACAAGGGACTGTTACATCAACCTCTTTTAGATATTGGTTCATGGGCATACGTCGATGACTCTCGTACAAGCCCATACGAGAGATGCAGGTAGGTCGTCCCACTGGCGGACGCGCCAACCACCAGTTGACATTGCTGTGATGTAGGTTTAGGATGGCATTTCAGATACTCACGTCATCTTTGATATTGCAGCACTCCCTTCACTGACGAGTCCAGCGAGACTGCAAGACTGACCGAAACCTCAACTTGCAACACGCCTTGCTTTGCCACCTCGAAAAGTTGCAAAGGCATCCAATTGTTGCAAAAAGGGTGTCTCGAGGGCAATGGCTGGCCTTCAGTTCACTTGTCTGACGGCACGACGATCCGTACAAGACTGCTAGTAAGTTCACTCGACGTGTAATCTGTCCTCGACTAGACTTTCTTAGGTAGGTGCGGACGGATATAACTCGTACATGGGAATTTCCTCCCATAGATGGTCGTACATATGACATGCAAGCTGTAGTTGCTACCCTCCGAGAACCATGCACCATGAGGCGCATTCGAGAAGCTTCAGCCAAACCATATGGCATATCAAAGGTTTCTTCCCACCGGCCCTATCCTCTTCCCACTGCTCTTTCCCACAGTTTCTTCTCTAGTCTGGTCAACCATGCAGCAGCGTTGCGCAAATCAGACTCGGTTATCCTGTGTTCCGCTTGACAAATGTGTCGATCCGGTATTTACTTGATCGTGTTCTGGAGGCGGGCGGTGCAGGGCAGACTCTTTTACATGATGCAATAAGTGAGGAAATCGCATTCAGGGAGAGATGCCACAACATTTCAAAGTACTCTACGTATGCGGCTGCGAAGTCCACTCTATCAGTCAAGGTCCCTTCGAATGATGCAGATTCCATCTTGCCTCTCGTGGGCTCGATCCAAACGGGGACGATTGCCAGTCCCCACTCAGGTACAGTCATGTGGAAGTGTACTTGGGCGAGGGTGCTGGTAGTCGTACTGTTCTCGTTGAGGATGCAGTACATACTGTCCATCCCCTAGTAGGACAAGAGCTCAACCTAGGCTTGGGCGACGTTGAATGTCTCGCTTGCTATATCACCCAGGCATAGACCATGGTGGAGACATAGGTCAGTAGTATCCACACTGCCTTCCTGGTACTCTCTCACTGATATTCCACTTGTTCAAGGTTCCTACATCGCGCTGCGCCCCTACGCAAGCACTACTTTGAGAACCACAAAGCCATGTCCGCAGTGAACAAACTGCACAAGCTCTACTTGTCGACACTCGAACCGATCGTTTAGGCACGTTCGATGGGCCTCAAGGTGTTGAATGAGCTGGATACTGTCTAGGCTGTGCTTACAGCGAACGCTGGAGACGGCCGATTGACGGGGTCTGGGTGAGATTTGCTTGCATGGTGCGTGGAGGGGACCGCTACTGGGTTCAGTGCTACAAGGATAATGAGAGACGGGAATATTGGGAGTAAGAGGTGCTTTGGTTAATTCCCTCGCAGGACCTGATTGTATCACGAAAGAATAGTCTTGCAGTAATACTACCTGAAAGTTCGTCTGAGCATTTCACACATGTTTCTAATGGCGATGCGAAACATGGAAACATTGGGACGGTTTCAGAACATTTGTTTCGGATCACGTGACGCTTTCTGGTGATTGTCTAAACGCTCATGAACCAATTTGCCACTGTAGAGCGGCACAAGCTCCTCAAGTCCCGTCCAGTACTCGTCATCATCATGCATCTCGTATTATAGCCTCCCCAAAGTCAAACACAATATTATTCACCCGCCGTTCCAGAGGGGTAAGACGAATATTGATCAGCGAGAAATCATTGTGGATAACGCCGTATGATTCAGCGAACCGATCAATGGCGGAGAGCAATGCTCTTCAAATGATTGATCAACTAATTTGAACAAAAACAAACGCAAATGACGCGTGCGCAGCCACGCCCTAAGTAGCCGTTGGAGGACGACTGCGTCATTCAGATACAATGCGGTCAACGTAAGCGCCGTCTTCTCCTCCACGTTCGCGTAATCAGAAACAGTATAAGTACCCTACACCACCTCAACCGAAAAGTATCCATTGAGCGCATGTTATTTCAGCGCTCCAAGTTAGTGCAGTTACCGCTTCATTTCAAGCCATCACGAATCAACGAGAGGCGTAGTCATTTTCAAAGATTAGATACTATGCACTACTACCATGATAATCCAGGTCGAACGATCTTTGACTACAAAAGACGACCGTCAATGCGCACGGGACCGATTTCGGTTGCACATTTTCTCGGTAAGAGTGACATCCATCTTTTTTCTCTGATCTCGAGGCCCTTGTTCCCAAAGTACCTCTCGCTCTCGAAGCTCCACTCGTCAAGAGCCCGAACCCACTGACCTAATCCATCGCAATACGCCCTGACCTGTGGATTCAATGGCTCCTCCCACTGTGGAAAGGCCGCCAAAGCGGCATGGAACTTTTCCGCAGCCCCGAGAAGGTAATCCTCGACCCAGAGCATGGCGCCGTTCACGTCTGTGTCGTGTTCGTTCATCACACACGTGATGACGTTGTGGAGGTCATCTCCGCGTAGTCGCTCTATATTATATGAAAATATGTCCTTGAGGAATCGCGTCAATGGTGCACTCTGTTTTCACGAAACGAAAATTACTGACATTACAGAGCGCGACCAAATCGATGGCTGCGACGATCATCTCCTGGATGGTCGGGTGCGCCATCACATTATCGGGGATGTCGAATCCTAGCTCGTATATGGAGAACGAGGGCCTCACGCCGCTCGTACGACGGCGTGCGTCGATGTAACTCTTGATATTAAGGATGCGACGATCCTTTTTATCGATCGACTCCTGTACAACGCCCTCAAGGTACTCATCCATGCTCTGGATGAACCTCTTCTGCGAGATCGCAGTAGCATTCGGTATCGTCCGTTCCCAGAACCTGTCATCGTTCAATCTCGTGAAAACCCCCAACGAAACCGTGAGATGGACTTACTGACGTGCCATTTCCCCGCCGACCCACTCTCCTTTCGGACGTGGTTTATGAGGATTTCTGAAAGCGTCCATGACTGCGTCCTTTTGCCTACGGACCTCGGCAGGAGTGGACCTATCGGAATACTCGTCGAACGTGAAGACGAAATGCATGAGATCGCAACCAGCTCTAACATGTTCTGCACGATCGAATAAGTAAACAATTGACTGATCCACCTGGTGTGACTTTACCTTTACTTGCCAGAGGGTAAGCTAAACATGCGAGGAGATCTAGGGAACGAAATCAGTGTGCAGACGAGATGAGAAGGCAAGTCCTTACTAAAGTCGCAATGGTTGAAAGCGTCTTGTGCTTTGGGGTTGAAGGCTTTCAAGCTCGTCACCCACGCGTCGGCCTCTTTCTTGACTACAACATAATCTGGGTGGATACGACGTGGCCATGGCCATCTGGCAAGCACATTCGGGAGGAAGACTCGAGAGGGTTTGGCGTAGTCATTGACAGTTTTCTTGAGAGTGGACCGGTCCCTGGTGGGGGATTTGTGGACATCTCTACGCGTCCTGGACATAAGGATAGAAATAACAGGGAAGGCAGAAAACATGAGTAAGGCGACGGGTGCACTGAATGAAAGAAGAAGAGAGATTTCTATGTTGATAACTGACCAAAAAGCACGCAGACTCTTATATCTGTAGGCAATCCTGCAGTGTTTGAAATTGAAGAACGGAGCATATTCGCCCAGCATCCGGAGCTCACTGACGTGCCATAAGTTTACACTGCCCTATTCTATCAACCGCCGGGTCTGAGATGCAACGTTCAACATCCAGGTGGAAACTTTATTCTTGCTCAGTTGACACGCGGCATCTCACTTACGTGACGAGCAACCTCTGCAACATTTGATGCCGAATGGTGCAGGATCTTCCCTTGTCGTCATTCGAAATGGAACCTAGTTGCACTAAAAGCGCCGAAGAGTCCACCTCATCTCCGAACGATAAGTAGCCATGAACGGAGGAGTACTGACGAACCATACCACTTCGCCGATACAGTCCACTAGATCCTGTGAGTCCAGCCCAGCAGCAACCTCCGGGAAAGTAAGTCTCACGAATAACGGCATCACATCCGTAAAACGGCAATTTTAGTTACATGCACATCGGTAACACAGCCTGCCAGTGGCGTCTCGTTTGAATGTGCATGCTCGTTAGTCGGATGGATGCCAACAGAGCCACTATTCGGAACTCTATTCGAGAGCTTGGTTCTGAACAATATGCTTTCTCTATTGTTGATATGATGCACTAATCACCTTGCACAATCACGCCAGGAGCTGCCGGGGGTGAGACCCTGAACCCAACTGAGCAAGCATGCCCGCGACGCCTATAGATTTCTCTACATTCACTACCACCATGTACTATGCTTTCGACTGACTGACCATGTTTTCAACCACCCACACTACTGATTGGCCCTGGTTCCAACTGGCCGAGGTTTCAACCTACCTTACTTTTGACCAATCACAAAACCCAGAGAAAATATTGAGTTGGCAATGGTGCAGGCAGTTATCCAGATTTGCAAGTCGCTCTGATCACTGAAATTGAAACTTGTGAGGCAGTATTTTGGAGATTGTCAATAGGCATCCATCCTCTGGCACCAATTGTCCAACCTCAAGGAGATCCTTATCCCGGGCTCGACTGCATGGTCACAAGTTCTCATGGCAACTCACAAGAGTCACAATAAGTACAACCGACCGGCGGCCAAATCGACGACAAACTGGGACAACCAGTAGCGGTCTTCCCGTCTCAGACTTCGTCACAAAATGTCACTGTAGCCCCTCTCACTCAGTTTCCACTAGAGATCTTGCACGTTGTATTTCGCTATCTAGATGTCTGAGACATCTTGGGGATGAGCAGGGTATGTTCCATCTTTCGTATCAAACCTGCTCTGGATTTGTTTGCAGGTCTCTCGATGCTTGGGTGAAGTTAGCCACAGCAAGGACGTGTGGAAAAATGGTTACCACGAGGCCAACTTTGTTCACCCTCCCTCTGGCGACCTGCACACGGCATGGCAAATGCACTTGTCCCTAGTTTTCGCGTTCATCGGAACCTTCACCAAAGTGGCGCTACTTCGGAAAGGCCAACGCTCAAACTGAGAGAGGTTCAGCATACGGGTATGGCCCTCGGTGTAACCGTGGTATTTGAGCGGTTCCTGTTTGTCGCATTCAACGACGAGGTCCGGTATTATGACTTGGATCTCGACTCGGGCGCGAACATCATTATCGAGCGGCGCTAGGAACTTTGCAGTCGTTTTACTGTGTTTCTGCAGTAGACGTAGAGGGTTACCGCTTTGCATGCGCAGTCTTAAGTAAGGGTACACAGATGCTGTAGTACCGGAGACAACACTAATGTGTCCCTCAGAAATTCGATGTATTTTATCGCCTCACTTCCAATGTAGATTTCCAGTCCATTGAAGAGTCCACCTCACTCAGGGGCGTCACAACGTCAATGCATCTGATCCTCATCGTTCTGTGTGCAGGACGAGGGATGGATCACGCTGTTCCAGGCGTATGTGCTTCCCTCTTTACACACCCCTACCTCATCTCATCTCACTCCTTCTCATCGTGGTATCGTTCGCAGCTTCAACGTGGTCCACACCTTTCTCCTCCATGCCGTGGTCTTCGACCCAACCACGCAAGACGTACTCATCGCCATCCGTGTCTGCGCATACGAGCCATTCAACCCTCGCATCCCTCATTCAAAACATGGCGTCGTCCCCCTCAGTCCTAGTCCTACATCTTATGGTCACACCTCTGGGATTGGCACCATCACGTTTCACACACATGGACCCTTTGCGTTGCTGTCTCTGCGATTCTTGTACCCATCTTTCAACGGCACCAGTTGGGCGTTTTACATGTCGGAACAAGGCTCTGATTGGATCATGAAGTGGAATCTAATATAGAAGTTGGTGATGGCGAAGGCAATATTCTTCCGTTTTGCAGGCTCCACGGACATGTAGGCTCTTGCGCTATGATCCCTACTCCGGCCGGCTATGCTTCCGATCTCCCATGGATAAGTATAATGTACTTGAGACGTTCGATCTTACGGTATAGATCGATGCAAGCATAATCTGCAGAATTGGGCGAGTCATCACATAGATGAGTAAAGGTGTGTCTACTACATGTCGTGTACGTACATAACTAGCAACAACGTCCGTCTTTGTCTATAAAAGTGAGCTGTCGACGTGCATGGGCCCAATCTCGATCGCTTTCTTCTTTGGTAGAAGCGACATCCATCTCTTCTCCTTGATCTCGGGACCCTTGTTGCCAAAATACCGCTCGCTCGCTCAGCTCCAGTCATCATTAGCCCGCACCCACTGCCCCATCCCGTTGCAATACGCCTTGACAAGTTGTGAGCCCAAGGGGTCTTCCCATTGAGGAAGAGACTCCAAGGTTGTACGGAACCTCTCCTCGGCTCTATAAATATAGTCTTCGACCCATACCATTGCGCCATTGACGTCAGTGCAGTATTCGTTCATTACGCACGTTATCATGTTGTATAGGTCATCTCCGCGCCCTTGCTCGATGTTGTAGGAAAACATGTCCTTGAAGGCAACTACATCAGTGTACTAACCGCAAACTCCTATGAACGTCACTGACATTATATAGCGCAACGATGTCGACGGCTGCTATAACTATCTCCTGAAGGGCCGGGTGCGACATGACTTGGTCAGGGATGTCGAGCCCTAGCTCGACTATACAAAACGAAACCTTCACTCCACTGGCACAACGTCGTGCATTGAGGTAGCTCTCGATATCGAGGACGCGACGGTCCTTTCTGTCAATCGATTCCTGCACGACGCCCTCGAGGTACTCGTCCATTCTCTGGATGAACCTCTTCTGCGAGATTGCGGTGGCATTCACTATGGTTCGTTCCCAGAACCTAATCATTATCTGTGAACTGCATGATAGAATTGTAAATACACTTACTGGCGGGCCACCTCGCCGCCGATCCACTCGCCTTTTGGACGTGGCTTACGTGGATTCCGTAGAGCGTCCATGACAACGTCCTTTTGGTTACGGACCCCCGCGGGCATGGATACATCCGAATACTCGTCGATCACGAAGAGCAAGTGTGTGAGATCACATCCAGCCCTGACGTGCTCTAGTTCGACGGCTAGGTAAATGATCTGACCCATGTCACAGCGCCTGCGATTAATTTACCTTTGCTCGCCGTAGGGTAAGCTAAACAGGCGAGGAGACCTATCCGAGAAATTAGCATGCTGGCAGGATACGCCAGAAAGCACATACTGGAGTTGCAACGCTCGTAGGCGTCCTGGGCTTTGGGGCTAAACGCTTGGGAACTCGCCATCCACGCATCGGCTTCCTTCTTGACCGTGGCATAATTTGGGTTGATTTGACTAGGCCATGGCCATTTAGCCAGCACGTTCGGGATGAATACCCTAGCCGATCCGCCACAGATATTGATGTTTTTCTTGAGGACTGACTCATCCCGAGCGGGTGACTGGTCAACGATGTTTTTATGCCTCCTGGCGACGAGGATAGATACGCCATGGATGACAGAAAAGATGAGCAATCTGATGAGTACACTGAGCGAAAGATGAATAGAAGTTTCCATACCGACAACCATATCAGACCGTATGCCTGACCCTTATATTCGCCTAGATCCGGCATCCTTCTGAACCCCAAGTCCGTCCATGACCACTTGACCCCCTACCGTCCAGAAAGCCGAGGTATGTATAAAGCCCGACGACGCCCCATGCTTCGTCACCTTGACCTTGGATTCCCGACGTTCGTGAATTTCGCATCAAACTGGCGATGAGTCACGTTTAGTATTCTTTTAACCCAGCTGATGGTGTGCTGCCCCTGTAACTATTCCTTGCGTCCCTATGGCCTTCATGGCATGGCAAACAATAGCTCAGTTTCGTGTGGCATACCACTTACCTTCCGAGCTCGTGTGAATGCCAGTGCAGAGCTATATGTACATGCCCATTCTCTATCATGGAAGCGGACACTGCGCAGTACACAGGGTCACGATCGATTCGTTTGCCACGTCATGTAGTACGTTGTCCATTGTTGGTCGTGACCAACCCTGTACAGCATCGACTGCGCGCACTCCGACCATGACACATAGAGGTACAGTTGAGGAAACTAGAACGAGGCACATGCTAAGCGTCCAATGTTTTGGCAAGCAGTGATTTCCAGCACTGGCTGCCACCTGGCCACTAAACCATGACCAGCGATCAGATCAATTATTTGACAGGTCCGATTCACCCATTGGTGATAGACACGTGACTTCGATCATTCCCTCCAGTCGGACGGACGACGTTGTCCACACTGTCGAGACCCGCGCCTCTATTTCATCGACAAGTTAGCAGTTGGGTCATTATACACACGGTCAGCTAAATGAGAAGGTTAGCACATGTTGTCCAGAGTTCAGTGAGGCTCGCCAATGGAGTCCAACGGAGTCCGACAAGTCGATACCCACGCAGTGCAACCAACAGCTGGACCACAGCCCATATATAACCGTGATCCACCTAGTCGACTGGATCAGTTCAAACGAGGCAAGCGAAAGCATGAAGAAAGAGTAGAAAAAAAAGGACGAGGACGTACGTAGACCTGGATACGCAAATCCCCGCGTACGATGAAGTTCACATTGGTTTGTCGGAGTGTAGAATCATGATGCACTCTCCCAGATGCTAGCGAGTCCTAACTCATACCAAGCCGGTTGAGACATCACAGTCGAATGTAAAAATGACTGACCACGGAACGCAAAGGGAATATCGAGTTGGCGAGGGTATAGGCGATCCAGGAATCGTTGACAGTTACAAGTTGTGGCAGTGTCAGTTCAAAATCCTGGGCAACCTTCCAAATTGATCCGATCGTTGGGTAACGACTAGTGGTGGTTTTCTTTCCGAACCATTATCAAGATATGTCAGATACCACAGCTTTTCCTCTTACCCAGCTTCCGCTGGAGATCTTGCACGTTGTGTTTCGTTATCTAGATGTCCGGTGCATCTTGCGAATGCGCAGGGTGCGTTTCATCTTTTGTGCGTCCAACGCCCGTCGAACTCGTTCACAGGTCTCTCGATACCTTAATGAAGTTAGCTACAGCAGGGATATATGGAAAAACGTTTATCGCGAAGCCGACTTCGTTCATCCTCCTGGTCCATTCCTCTGGCAATCTGCGCGTGACATGGAAAGCGTGCTTGTTTCTAGTTTTCGCGTCCACCGGAACATCCACCGAAGTGATGCAGCTTCTCGAACGGAAAGAGCAACGCTCAAACGGAGAGATGTTCGGTATACGGGCCGCCTAGGTATTCATCACAACTTGGTCTTTGCACGATTCCTTGTCGTCGCTTTCAGGGGAGAAGTCCGTTGTTATGACTTGACCCTTGATTCCTTTGATAGCAACTCGGGAGCAAGCATCATATACCAGTCGACGGATGGGATGGTGAGGTCGTTTCGCTGTGTTTCTGCAATCGACACCGAGGGTCGCCCGTTTGCGTGCATCGTTATCTGCGAGGAAATAGAGATGGTAACACAAATGTGAGTTTCGATATTCGGAGTGTTCCAGAACCTATGTCGACATTATTGTTAGTTCGATCTATTCAGTGAATGTGGGGCCGCAATCTGAAGTGACACTTGATCTTCTTCACCAATTCGAACGTGGCATTCTGTTCGACATGGAAGCCGTTAGCCTTGGTCCTCGCGTGATCATTGTCCTAGGTCTAGATTCTGCTGATTTTCATGGTCATTGGCGTCGGCATCTCGTTGTATTGGATGTGCACACACGTGTACAGTTCAAAGCTACTTCTTTCGATGCTGTATGGGAAGATATTCATGCAACCGGGGTGCGCCATTTTGTTCAGCACTCCATCCCGGTCAGTTGAAAGTTAACATCCACGACATAGGTTCCAGGATTGGGGGTTGTTGAGGAGTTGACCCCACCCACGAGCATCTCAACGTCCACCCACCTGATCCTAGCCAAGACGTTCTACACCCAAGCCAACGGATGGATGACGTTCCTCGAGGCATTCGCACTCCCGTCTGCACACGCCAACCCTGGTTCTGCCACTACTTCTGTGCTTCTCAGTCCCTCCCATCGCGGCATTGCTCCTGGAATCAACGTACGCGAGAGCGTTCTCCTCCACGACGCTGTCCTCGACCCAACCACACAAGACATCCTCATTGCCATTCGGGTGCATGCGTATGAGCCTTCCCGCTCGCATAGCTCCCGTTCACAACACGGCATTCTCCGCCTCAGCTGTACACGCACATCCGATGATCACGGGTCGGAGGTTGGCACCATCACATTCCAACTGCTCGGTTCCCTTGGCAAATTTTCTCAGACACCGTTCGTGTACCCCTCTTTCAACGGAACCGGTCGGGTGTTTTACGAGCTTGAATCAGGGGTCATCTCAGTGCTGGAATATGACCTGCATGCTAGTAATGGCGATGGGGAGCATGAGGCCAGGGTCACTCAGTATCCTTCCATCCTACGGGTCTCAAGGTTACACACGCTTTTGTCCTATGATCCGTGTTCTGGCAGGCTATGCCTCGGATCTTCCATGGGGAGGTACAACATGAACGTGATCGAGATTTTGGATCTCGCTGTATAGGTCTACGGAGATATCAGGGGGTTTCATTCAAAGTACGATCTATGTCTATAACTTAAGAAATGGGGAAAGTTAGTACCAATTTGCTGTCCGATCCGTAGCTTTATTAACAGTATGTAGTTGAAGTACCACCCATCGTGGCTGTATCACCAGTCTTTCTTTCGAATCATTACCTTGGTCTGTGATATCTGAATGAAATCAGTCACGAGATAAGCATGGAATGTTGCCTATATCAAAGCCGAGTTCTTGCCGAGTTCCCAACGCAACCCGTGCGTAACCCTCGTCCCTAAATTTCACGTCGACCAAAATCTGCGTCAAATTGCCAGCAGTACTGCCCCAACGAAAAGAGCGACGTGCAAACTGAGGGACATCTGGCATATGGGCGGGGGTCCTCCGTATTACCCTAGTCTTTGGGCGGTTCCTGTCATCGCGTTCGTCGAGGAACTCCAGCATCACGACTTGAACCTCGAAGCATCTGATAGCAGCTCGGGCGCGAACGTCATTTATCGACCGACGGTTGGGACCATGCAGTCATTTCACTCTGTTTCTGCGGTCGACGTCGTGGGTGACTGTTTCCATGCGCAGTTTCGAGCGAGGGAACGCACACGCCATTTTTGACACTAGTGTGGGTTTCGAAATTCAGTACGATTCAGGGCGTATGCTGACGTTGTTATTAATTTGATCTTCTTGTTGAACATAGTGTCGTCGTGGATGCGCACACTCGCACAGAGCTTGTGCTTTCTTCCTGTCTTATGGGCTGATGAGAGACTCCGGGGCAGCTCCAGTACGTCCATTTATTCGATGCTATTTAACCGAAATCTAACACTTCTGATGTAGCCGCTGAATTTGTTGTCCACTGAGGAGTTCACCTTACTCAAGAGTGTTTCAACATCGGCCCATCTGATCCTAGCCTTATCGTTCTGCGTCCAAGATGAAGAATGGATCGCGCTGTCCTAGGCGTATGTGCTTCCCCTTCCACACAGCCTGACCTCAACCCATCGCTTCCCCTCCCATCGCGGGATCGTTCGCGGGATCAACGTGGTCAATACTTTCTCCTCCTCAACGCTGACCTCAACCCGGCCACGCATGACGTGCTCATTGCCATCCGCGTCCACGCATACGAACCGTCTCGCCCTTGTGGCTCCAATTCAGAGTATAATGTTGCACACCCCACCCTGCCCCCCCATCTCATGGTCGCAACGGGACTGGCACCATCACATTTCATGTACGCGGACCTTTTTCCCGGCTGTCTTCGCGACTCTTGTACTCCTCTTTCAACGGGATTGATCGGGCGTTTTACATTTTTGAACAAGACTCGTACAGGATCGTTTCAGTGGTGAATTCAACTTGTACCTGCTGATGAGGGCAAGATCACTGAATCCTAGCCTTCCGCCGCCATGCAGGCTCTTGTACTATGTTCCCTACTCTGGCCGACAATGCTGCCGATGTCCCATGGGTGAGGTCAGTGTCATTGATGTTTACAATGTCGCAGTATAGGTTGGTCTGTAGACCAGTCGCAGAGTGGACGAGATGAAATACATAAACGACGTCTATTATGTATCGCGTACGTACATCGTTACGCAGCAAGGTTGTGTCTACAACAGAGAACCGTTAATGTGCATAGGCCCAATCTCGGTCGGGTTCTTCTTTGTCAGAAACGACACCCATCAGATCTCGGGACCCTTGTTTCCAAGATACTGCTCGCTCTCGAAGCTCCAGTCATCATTAGCCCGTGTCCGCTGTCATTCAGCTCAACGTCAATATGTCTGCACGATCTTGTCAGGATACGAGAGATGTAGTGTACGTCGGCGCCAGCTCGTCCACGCGTTCCGCAGCGCCCGTTAAATCGTTCTGTTTGAAGGGCACGAAGAACCCGGTTGGTCCCTCTCATGATTAGATCAACCTCACAGCTTCTTACCTCCGACCAGATGGTTGGGATGTCTGCGTTCCGGCTGAGCAGCATCCCCAATTAGCGCGTATTCGTGGCGTCAATTGGAAATGAGGACAGAGATCCCTGGGCTTGATCATAATGGCGCTATCACCCAAAACGCTTGCTAGCCTGAAAGTAGCATGATAGTAACATGATAATCTAGAGATGTGACTGTGTAATACTACATCTATTGGGGGTCCAGAATGTGTAACATACGCTAGAGGAACCTGGCCGTAAGAACATTTGGTAAATCGTCATCAAACGTCAACAACATGCACAGACGACGTTGGTGAGCGAGAGAGTGCTGTATCTACGAAAACGTGCCCCTGCGAGTCCTGTTCTGTAGAAACACCCACCCGGAATCTTATCTCATCCTTCGCTGCGTGTATTGTCTTCAAGGAACCAATACTCGAGTAACCATATCGACCAGTTGTCGCAACCTGTACGACGATTAAGAGTTGAAGTAATACCTGCCAAAGTGGAGCGACTCAGTGCGCGCAAGAGAAGGTGCGACAAGAAGACACCCACGACCATTTGAGCAAGGACGTCGAATGCAGTCAGCGCGAAAGGGCTACGCGATGCAAAGAATGCAAGAACCAGAACACCACCGACTGTAGCAATGACACTCGACTCGATAATGGCATATGTTGTGGATGCAAATCGATTTCTCGTGGGCGTAGCTGTTAAAGAAGCTATCGTGCGACTTGTCCACCACAGACGCGCCACGATTGCCACTGTGATGGACACATTGAGAGCGCATCCAAGCCCCCATGAGATAATAATGAGGGTGGTTGTTCCTGAATCGTACAGACTGTTCGAGAACGCATATACAGCGACATAGGCAGAACCTAATAAAATATCAGAGTGTGTGTCAAAGATGACTTGAAGGGGCCACAAACCTGCGTCACCGGCCGCTATTATGATCTGTCGTATGGTCTCAGTAAAAATATTATATATGGGCTTAATGATTGATTGCCTACAGGAAGTATGATGACCTTCCAGTCGCACAAGAAAATCACATAAAGTCGCCAAATCTCATAATGACAAGTGTGTATTTCAGTAGCCACGCCATTGTAACCGTCAAACTCACCAACATGAGGTAATGGAAGAGGACCTTCAGTATTGCGCTGAGCAAAACTTTAGTTGCACTGACAACGTAAAAAGGTTGCATACTAGAGTGACATATACAATGTCTTTGAGCAGGCGCAGTGGGGTGGAGTATTCGAGCCAATAGGTTGTGGAATAGTCGGGTATCTCCGCCGGTGCATAAACAAATGCGTCGAGTAATTGTTGTAGAGATGCCCCTACATGAACCGTACAGAGAAGGAAATGTACAGTGCATCCCGCTATGAGAACCCTGGCAATCGCGCGTGTGCGTAGTCAGTGGCATGCCGGTCGTGGGGGATGAGCGAAAACTTGCAAACGCAGTGTAGCAATCTTGCCTCCACGCAAGAGAATGAATATGCACAGTGAGAACATGACGCAGCTACAAATTCATGACTACCGTCCAAGAGCTCGATGCAAGCACACGGACTTACTTGATACCTGTGGATAATGCGAGCGTCGGCGGTAAATACCGTGATGACTTGGAAGATGATACAAGACATACCGTATAAAACAGTCTCAATCCATATCCCGATCAAGGATATCTTGGCTATGGGAGGACTGTCAGCAGTATTGGGACCTACCATCTTGCCAACAACTCAGGCTGATATCGACACCACAAGTGGCACCTTTTAACGTCCCCGGCGCAGGTAGCTGTGTCGCACTGGAGTAAGTCCTGATAGCGCCATGGTTATCTGCCAGTCCTGTGACCATAATTCCAATGGCATGGATGCTGAGTGAGCTGTTGTTCGCTTACTAAGAAGCTTCTGGACTTCCAGTTTGAGCTCGCTCTATTGCCTTCCTTCCCACGAGAACCGGACGGCGAAGCT
Source organism: Xanthoconium stramineum (assembly GCA_038090315.1). Classification (NCBI taxonomy): domain Eukaryota; kingdom Fungi; phylum Basidiomycota; class Agaricomycetes; order Boletales; family Boletaceae; genus Xanthoconium; species Xanthoconium stramineum. The sequence goes on from JBBPMO010000035.1 coordinate 50,742, forward strand.
TGACAGTGGCTATGTATGGGTTTTTCGAGCAAGATGACGCAGAAAATATGTAATCAGAAGATGTCCGCTGGCAAATTGAGTGGAGCATCATTGTACGTTCCCAGACACCCCATTTGCTCACTATAGGACCACTTCAGAGCGCTGACCACCAACGGTTTTTCTCCCGCATACACGAGGACTCAATCCGATCGATGCCGCTTATGCCCAGAAGTCGGTGAGGTCAAACGGGTTCTGACCTCGGTACATGCTATAGAGGTTGACGTTGAACTTTACCTTACCTAGACCGAGGACGCTGATGATTAGGTGTCCTAAAGGCTCCAAATCGCAGCTGACCTATCAACACCCACCAACGAGGAAACTGATCCTGATGTCCTCGCGCGGCCATCGTTCAGCGCAGATCCAGTCACAAGTGTATAGCGTCGTGCTATGGGTATGGGTGGTCTCGAAATCATCGAATACTTGCTCGTCGCGTTTTGCATAGAGCCACACCGCTGACAAATCACAAGTACGTGTTTCGCTCTGGACACTTCCATGACTCTTGAATGCAAGGAGACGAGAAACACAAACACACCATGTCAACTAAATATATACCCAATTCCAGACAGACATTTAGATGTGTCCATCCATTTGAACTAAGACCACAGTCAGCGATCGATATTCAAAGTACCTGCCGAGGGTTGAAGTAGGGAGGGTGGCACCTCGGAATCTATGGAAACGTATGATCTAAAGAGAACACGACATCGCACATTGTATCGTTCCATGTTCCACGTTCATGTCTGACTTATAGTTCAATTGCTCGTCCCACTCCAAGAAGAGGGACAGCCACAGCCACAGGACAATTGTAGCTGGCAACAATCTAGAATAATCGTTGACGATGGCCGAAAGTATAGTACATTGAACAAGTTGATGTGTAGACAACCCATGAAACACCCTCAACCCGCGGTGAGAGTGTACGGTACACACTCGTCTTCACCAGAAGATTACCTAAACCCTCGCGTTCGAACACGTTCGACTACCAGTGAACCTGAACGCAACCCTGCGTTCAGTTCAGCACTGAGGGGTAAACGCCAAACCGATTCGACGTGCGTTCGGTTCTCAAAAAGTCCGGTTTGAACCGAGGTTCAGAACCGGATCCGTCCAACACTACTTGAAACGAGTGAGGTAACAACGGTTGCCGAGGTTATTAAGGCCAAGGGGTAGCTGGGCTTGTGAGCCTCGCTTTCGCGCGCTTCGGACTGGCAGTCGACCTGCAATTCAACTACGTCATGTCTCCAATCTCCGCACCAAAAAAATCGGCGAAGATGACCATCTTTCGTTCAATAAATGTCAATTTCGGTACTGAGGGCCGTTGACCGGCTACATACCCGGCGTGCCTTTGGAACTCGACAGACAAATCTAAATCGTGAAAGCCTTGGATTTTTAATCCGCACAATTGGGATGCCTTTCCCTGACTGAACCGTGGCCTCAAGGGCGATACCCGGGCCCTCGCGCCGACCGGAAATGGACATGTTTGGATACAACGATTCTCCATGCTTCGGTCCAGACATCGTGGCGACCAGCAGAATGGTCAAGTACTGAGGCACTACGTAGTACCCCAAACACTGGTAGCTGAATAGTGACTTGGTAATCTGGAATTGTGGTGATTCGTCGACTGCGTAATATATCTAACAAGAGTCCAGAATGAGTAATATACACTGAAGAAACCTAGCCGTAAGAACACTTGGTAGACCGTCATCAAACGTCAGCAACATGCGCAGACGTCGGTGAGCGAGAAAGTGTCGTATCAACGAAAACATGTCCCTGTGATTCCTGCTCTGTAGAAACACCCACTCGGAATCTGATCTCATCCTGCGCTGCGTGTATCGTCTTCGAGGAACCAATGTCTGGATAATGATACCGACCAGTTGTCGCAACCTGCACGACGATTAAAAGTGGAAGTAATCCCTGCAAAAACGGAGCGACTCAGTGCACACAGAAGGTACGACAAATAGACACCTACGGTCACTTGAGAAAAGACGTCGAGTGCGGGCAACGCGAAAGGGCTACTTGATACGAAGAGTGCAAGCACTGCAATACTACAAGCTGTAGCAATGGCACCCGATTCGATGATGGCATGTATTGTGGATCCAAATCGATTGCTCGAAGTAGCTGTTAAAGAAGCTATCGTCCGATTCATTCTCCACAGACGCGCCACAATCGTCACTGTGATGGACAGATTGAGAGTGCATCCGAGCGCCCATGCGACGATAATGAGGGTAGTCGTTCTTGAATTGTGCAGCCCGTTCGAAAAAGCAGATACAGCGGCATAACCAGGACCTAGGGATGTGTCAGAGTGTGTCAGGCACGAGTTGAAGGGACTACAAACCCGCAACACCAGCCGCGAGTATGCTCTGTCGCACAGTCTCAGTAAAAAGGCAGATGAGCTTGATGATTGATTGCCTACGGGAAATAAGACAACCCTCCAGTCGTACAAGAAAACCACAAAAAGTCGCCAAATCTCGTAATGACAAGTGTGTATCTCAGTATCCACACCATCGTGACCACCAAACTTACCAGGATGAAGTAATGGGTGACGACCTTCAGTATTCCGTTGAGCGCGACGTAGTTGCACTGTCAATATAAAAGGGTTGCATACCAGAGTGACAAACACGACGTCTTTAAGCAGTCGAGGTGGGACGGATAAGTTGAGCCAATAGGTCGTAGAGTAGTCGGGTACATCCGTTGGTGCATAGACAAATGCGTCGAGCAATTGTTGTAGAGACGCCCCTACATGGACTGTGGAGAGCAGGAAATTTATAGTGCACACCAGTACGAGAACCCTAGCAATTGCACACGTGCGTGGTCAGTCTTATCTTATCCTATTAGATGAGCTAAAACCCACCAACGTAGAGAAGCAGCCTTGCCTCCACGTATGACGATGAACATGCATAGCCCGTACATGACACAGCTAGAGATTCATGACTGCCACTCCAAGGGCTCGTTGCAAGTACGGGGACTCACTTGATACCTAGATAATGCGAGTGTCGGCGGAAAACACCATGATGACGTGGAAGACGATATAAGACATACCATATAAAACAGTCGCAATCCATATCCCGATCAAGGATATCTTGGCTATGGGAGGGATGTCAGCAGTACTGAGACTCACCATCTTGCCTTAACCCATGCCGATACGGATACGACAAGACGCATCTTTTAAGGTCTCCGCTGGCAGTGCGGGTGGCTGCGTCGCGCCGGAGTACTTATGTAATAAGTCCTGATGGATTATATATGTGGTAACATGGCTGATATGAATCTGTCGGTATGGACCCGGTCTATCGTCATAATCCGAAGGATTCGTAGAACAGCTGCTGAGTGAGCGTCATCGCCGCAAGAAAGAGCTTGGGTTTGTTTGGTTCCGTGTTGTTCGCTTGCTCGACATGGCTCAAGAAGCTTCCGGACTTCCAATTGACACCAGACCTAGACAGTGCTAGTGAAGGCAGTGGCTATGTAGTAAGCACATCAAGCAAGATGACGCAAAAAGTACGAAATTCGAAGACGTCCGTTGGCAAATTCCCGTATGTCCGGTTTGACCGCTTCTTATACGCACGTATCCCCACAGGAAATAGCCAAGGGGATATCACACGATTCGAAGGAGACATACGCAATACTCCAAGCCAGCTCGGTATAGCTTGACTGATGAATTTAAAAAAATGACGTCGTAACCCCGGGTTGCAGGAGGTTACACGCCCAGAATAGGACGTACCCGAACGTGAATTGAGCTCAGACTAGTCTGCAGAGGCGGGCATACCCTCGTGGCGTTGGTGCCTTGTTGTCTTCTCCGCAGTCTCCGGGATCATACTATTTTCGGGGTACTGTATTCCCTCGCTTACGTCGGCGAGGTCCTGGTGGGGTAAGCGCTCGTGGGCCTCGGCTTTGAGGGGCGTTCACCCCTTTAGTTGCGTCGTTTTGACCAGTCGCCGTGGGCCATACCGTCGAAAGACGACTCGTAAGTGACGATTCACCCGAGGGCGAAGTAACTTCCATTCCAAGTCAAGTCTTCGCCATAGGCTCAAACACTCAAACGCGGTTTCGGAAGCACATCAGTGACTATATCATTCGAGAACATTCATTAAGAACATCTTGACATACGTATGTAGACACTTGAGAGGTATTCGTTACATCGAAGGTTAGCGACACTATCTGAGATGATCAGGTGCCCTTCAATGGTGGTGGTAGCACGAAAAAACTGGTGAGCCCGTTGCGGAGCCGACGCCCTAGTTACCGATAGAGTCAGTCCTACCGTTCACAGTTTCACTGGCGGTACGGCACGAACCTTGAACGTAGTAAAGACTAGACGCGACAACAATCATCAGCGTACAGAATCAGAATCCTACGTTTGGAAATACATACAACCATTGGGATCGTACTTCTGTTTGATCTGCTGCAATCGGTTGTACTTGTAACCAAAAAAGGCTTGAAACGCAAAGTCATTAGGACGCCCGAGAAACACGTGGTATCGTTGTTCCTGACCTTCCTGCCAATTAGCCTCCCAAGCACTTCCCTCGTTTTGGAAGCTTGCCGTGAGCCCAAGGGCGGTCAAAGGGCCCACTGCATTGTGCACGGAGTGAACCAAAGAAGTATACGTACTCTCACTCGTTCCAAGAGTCCACGATCTGCAAACAATACGTCATCGAAACCCAAGACGCCGTTCGATGAGAACAAGGACATACCCAGGGTAAAGCACATGCCACGCAGCATCATAGAAACCAGGGTTCGCACCCGTCTCGTTCACGCGTTCTTTCGTGGCAGCGGGCATATCTCCAAACAGGATCGCACCAACTTGACTCTCGAAAACGCCAGCGGGGCCGTCCTTCAACGGGGCTGTGTTAATCCGCAACCCCTCCCAGATGGCTTGCGCGACGCTTTGAATGGATCGAGGGTCCTCGAGCATCGATTGGGGCACGAAGCGAGACGCGAGTTCCGTAGAGCCCCCATAAAAACTGACGGCATCCGCCGAGGGGCTCACGTTCTCAACAATGGCAGCAGTGAGGGTCGGATAGTAGTGTGTCTCGTTAGACATTACAGTATAGTTGCCGGAGAGCGCGCGTATTTCGTCAAAAAGTGGATAAAGTTGTGATATGGACGCCTCTGAAACAGGCCAGATGAAGCTCTACGGAACACTGTAAGCCTGGAGTCATTCGCCTTGATTGGGCGTGCGCACCAGGCTATATACACCCCCGACAAACACGGTGGTAGATGCGATACCCGAATTGACGATCTGGTTCTGGTACTTCCCGATGAGTGCGATAAAGTTGATTCCAAGGGTCTGGAGGTCCTGCGAAACGTTCGGCGCGATGATCAAGGAGGAAGCACTAATCGCCGTTGGAGGCAGTGTTCCGACAGTGATAGATACTGGAACGATATCTTGTTATTCCCACATTTTTGTGGCGACACGAGAGCAACGCACTGATGATGCCCCAGCTTCCTGCCCCTCCTCCACGTATTGCCCAGAATAGGTCAGAGTCTTGAGCGGCATTGATCGTCCTGACAACACCATCAGCAGTCACAATCTAATAGTCCAACTCGTTAGAATAGGCGTAGAGGAGGGATCATACAACATACTTCGACCTCGAGGAGGTGGTCAACCTGACATTATGAGTACATTAGCTACACATCGAAAAGGAGTGCTTACAGCAAGGCCGTGCGCTGGACTGAGTCTAACTCGACGTAAATATTGAGCATGAGAGTAGCATGATCAAAAACTTTCACGCACATACTGTAGCCCCCTGCCTGGATAAAACCTCCAGCTGATCCAACACTGAGTATGTGATAGTCAGAAAAGAAGCGTATATGCATTACTCACCAGCGCCGACAGTCAGACAACCTCCTAACACGGCTGAGATATTGTGTGCTTCCACAACAGGGTAGACTAAGCGAGATCCCAACGACGTGAGAAAAGGTGGGGGCCAACAAGAATCTGTGCTCACTGGTCTCTAGCTGCGTTCCAGCGCCAATCCTCAGGGCCGAAACTGGTGTAGCAGACGATCCTTGTGGGACAAAATCGGCGATATACTCGACGCTGCTGAGGTGGTGGGTGAAGACTTGAAGAGAAGAAGGGCCTGAAGAACGACCGAGGTAGTCATGGCCTTGGGAAAACACGTAAACGGTCACGAAGCAGATATCATTTAACTCTAACACACCCGTGTTCTTCATGGTCAGTTTAACATTGTGGAAAGTAGCCCACTTGATGATATCGCTAGCATCTTCGGCACTTGTTATGGCAACACCATATGGCGGTGTGGTCCCTTGGTGACAAGTTTTGCCAGAGACTGGTTGTGGGTCAGAATAGTTCAACGCGCAACCGTTATCATAACCGCAGCTTTCCCAGTTCGTCCAAAGAAGAGCTGAAGCGATGCTCTCACGCTAACGAAATAATGGGTTAGCTTGGGCAAAACGATAGGGAAAGGAGCTGACTGTATGCTCATTCGTGTAGTTTGACAACACTTGTTTACACCCGATGGGGTTGTAGAGTGGGTCGTCGGTGTAACACACTGCAGCCCACGGACGCAATGCCTGTAGCCGACCACCAAGCGTAGTATTCAAGGTTGCCCAAACAGTTATGTCTGGCCAAGAAGGACGCTCGAAAGTAGCGTAGTTTGGGACTACATATGGGGCCTCAATTATTTGCTCGCGAGCTCCCGGGACAATGTAGTTGTAGTTCGGCGCTGCATACGGATCCTGGGGTATTTGCGCGAGAGCGCCAGTAAGAAGACCCAAGGAAACGAGAAAGGATGGGCAGAATGACATGTTGAGCCGTTGGAATTCGGGTTGGGAAGTTGTCTGGGACACGCTTGCTCTGCCCTACCTTAAGTACGGGCGGCGCGCGTATTTGAAGACCAGACCGCAGACGTCAAGAAGGCGATGCGTTCGGACCGGAAGTCGTTTCACAGGTATGGGACCTTGCCAGGCGCTCAGTAGAGCTTTTCTTTCGTTGCCGTAGCCCGAGTGTCAGATGTTCAGTGTAGAATGACGATTTCCTCGACTATCTAGAGGATTTTGCTCAGCAACTTGCGGGGATTGATGAGCACCGTGATGGATCCGAAGCCGACGAAACCTAAAGTAAACATGACAGCAGGTCAGAAGCATGTATGAAAGCCGTACCGTTGACTAAAGATCCGGCGCCTGTTAGAGAAGAATGATTAGTCGACACTGCGGTGAATTCGAGAGGCCGAGTGGAATTCATGATTGTGGCGAGGGACACTGCCTCACGTCCTAGTGAACTGCACTGGTTCAATTTTTCATCTGACCTTGAACGATGCGCGGTTGTACACGTGTTGTCGAGTCATTATCGTTTCAGTGCCTGGACAAAGATACCCGAAATGGAACCACCGTATCAAGAGTTGAATATCGCAATTCGACACTGCTGTGAGGTCGATCTGGTCAAAGGCTGAAGGCAGTTTCGACGCCAGCACCGATCCCCGAGAGCTACCTTCCATCCGGGCTCGTGCGAGAATGGCGGAGAGGGGTTGTTCTGCGACGGGCACAATGAGGACATGGTGTTGGCATGATGATGGGTGCGTTTCGACTCCGACTCGAGTGTCGGCGTTCCCGCGCTTCGTCTAATAGGTCTTTTTACGAGTCCACTTCAAAGCCAAAGCGCAATAACGGTGCACAAGAATGGTTCATGAAAACGTCTTCCGAATAAATAAAAAGACCTGGAAGCGCTATTTTTCAGATGAGAATCATCGTAGAGTTCAACGCGGACTTCTGGTGTGGAACTTTTGACCGAGGATCGTGAAAGTGGCCGCATCTTGGCGAGTGTTATGATCATACACTTCAAGTCGTCACATTCTATAGTACTCGGAACATCCACCTAAGAAACAGAACGCTCTGCTTCTACTCAACGTTTGCTGGTGGGCATCACACACTACTGGGTTCGTCGTCCCAGCCTAAGCGTCCTAGACGCTTCACTTAATTCTGCAGCGTCGGGATGGTGCCTATCCATCTTCATTGCCGGGAGGCATAAGAGCGTCATTAGCGGGTTCGCTCCCCGGGACGGGCCTGTCCTTGAGAAAACCATCGAATGCGGTGGATGGGCTAGGATATTCGTCCCGAACAAGCTCGTTAGGTGGCCATGGCCTCGTCAAACTATGACACGGTCAAGAAGGAAGTCGGTGCGTGAATGACGAGCTTCCAAGCGTGTAGCCTAGGATGCCTACGATCGTTGCAATCTCAGTACGTGCTTTTCATCGCATCCTGCCCGCATGCTAATTTTCCTGGATAGGTCTCCTTTCCTCTTTAGCCTACCCTACGGCGAGCAAAGGTACACGTGCACATGAGTCAGATAATTTACCTAGCCGTTGATCCAGAACATGTTAAGGTCGGCCTTTCGTGATCGATAAGTATTTTGATCAATCTACGCATGCTGAGGTCCGTGAGCAAAAATGCGTCGTTGTGGATTCTTTAGGGATTCCGCATACACCATATCCAAAGGACGAGTGGAGGTGACACGTCAGGAAGCGTATTTACAATTGACTTGCAGGTCAATGCATATGGCAACGATACAGGCTAATGATGACTGGTCCTTCGAGAGCGAGCGGTACTTTGGTAACAAGGTCCCGAGATGCAGGAAAAGAGACGCATACCACCCCTGCCAAAGAAGAACGCGATCGAGAATGGGCTCATGCATATTGACGCTCTCCTTCACATATAGACGTCGAACCTTACCACCAATGGTATACGTGTACGATGTGCAGTAGACATTCCTTTATTTACTTATTTCATATCGTCTACTTCTGGGACCGGTCTAGTTGCCAACCTATACTGCAATATCGTAAATTTCAATAACACTAGCCTCGCCTGCGGGAGATTGGAAGCATAGCCGGCCTGCGTAGGGATCATAGTCCAAGAGCATGGATGTCACCGCAAGCCGTAGGATAGAAGAATATTCAATGACCCTGCCCTCGCCATCACCAGCATCCAGGTCAAATTCCACCGCCGAGACGATACCGTAGGAGCCTTCTTTGACCGTGTAAAACATCCGACCGCTGCCATTGAAAGAGGGGTGCAAGAATGGCGGAGACAGCCGAGCAAAGGGTCCGCGTACTTGAAATGTAACGGTGCCAATCCCAGTGTGACCAGGGGATGTGGGAACAGGACTGAGGCAGACGACGCCATGTTTTGAAAGGGGGTTACGAGGGCTGGCCGAGTCATACGTGTAGACACGGATGGCGATGAGCATATCATGCGTGACCGGGTCGAGGACCCCATCGTGGAGGAGAAAAATGCTGACTATATTAATGCCACGAACGATCCCGCGATGGGAGGGAGTGAGATGGGTTGAGGTAGGGAGCTGTGAAGAGGGAAGCTCATACGCCTGGAAAAACGTGGTCCATCCCTCGTCCCGGACGCAAAACGACGAAGCTACGATCAGGTGCGTCGACGATGAGACGCTCCTGGCAGAGGTGAACCGCTCAATGGAAAACAAATTTGGCGGCTACACTCGGTGTTAAATTTCGGTGGGACAGCAAGGAATGCGTGAATATACTGGAGCTACTCCAAGTGCCCACGGTGTGTCGAAATAGGAAGAAAGGACGAGCTCTGTGCGTGTGTGCACATCCACAACAATAATGAGCGAATTCCAGTCACCCGCAACGTCAAGATTTCGGCCTTGGATAACAATCACACGAGGTCCAAGGTCAACAGCCATGACCTCGAACAAGCCGTCTTCGAATCGATGGATGACATCCATAGTCACTGGTGCTTCCGTTTCCTCCCCTACACGCAACAAGAAGATTGAGCTAGTAACGTCAGCATACGCCCCAGATCGTATTAAATTTTGAAACTTACACCAGTGTCGAAATCGGCCCATGCGTTCCCTCGCTCAAAACTATGCATGCAAACGGACGACCATCAACGTCGACTGCAGACGCAGGGAAAAACGACTGCAAGGTTCCTAACGTCGGTCGATAAATGACGTTCGAGCCCGAGTTGCTATCAGACGCGTCGAGGGTCAAGTCATAATACCGGAGTTCCTCGCTGAACGCGATGAACAGGAACTGCCTAAAGACCAAGGCAACACGGAGGGCCTTGCCAGTATACCGAACGTCCCTCAGCTTGCGCGTAGGTCTTTCCATCTGGGCAGTGCCAGTGGCCCCTTGGCGAAGACTTTGGTCGGCGCGAAAACTAGGAACGAGGGCGTTTTCCATGTCATGTACAGATTGCGCGGTCAACGGACCAGGGGGCCGAATGAACTCGGCGCTGAGATAGGCCACTTTCCATATGTCCCTCTGGTAGCTGATTTCATTCATATATCGAGAGACCTGCGAAGACGTTGAGTGCCACGTTGGACGCACGAGAGGTTTCACGTACCTTGCGCATTCGCAAGATGGCTTGGACATCTAGGCAATAAAATATAAGGTGTAAAATCTCCATTGGGAACAGTGGGAGAGAGAGCGCTGTTGAGCCCGACATACTTGAAATTTTTACTGACAGAGTGGAACGTTGATGGTTCGAACTTCGAGGCAAGTTCGAGAGACACTTGTAACACAGCCACGATTACTTATACTTGTGTCTCGCGGCCCTGCACTGTCTCCATTGGTGATACTAGTTCCTGTTACTGATCAGGTAAGCATGAGCCCAGTCTCCTTTGGAGAGCCGGACAAACACTGATTCAGGGTATTCCCTGATACCCGTGCCCAAATCCTGCCATGGTCAAAGAAAGTGGCAGCCTGGGAGCACGAACTCCTTCCCTGTCTGGCACGCGCATCAAGGGCATCTCGCGCGGCGTCACCGTGGAGTCGGGCAAAGATATTGAATGGGTCCATCTCGCTTCCCGTGTCCACGCGCATCAAGGGCATCTTACGCGGCGCCGTCGTGGAGTTGAGCGCCCATATCAATTATTATCCGATGTGAACTCGAGAACTTGTTTGCACACCTCTCTGTGCGTCTGAGTTATACGACAATCGGAGACAAACAAGACTACATTGATGTTTTACAGGTACTTATGAAACCGATGAGAACGGGTAGTCCGTGCAGTGTCAGCGTTGGCTTTCAACGATACTATTACGGTGAGATTGGTCAGTGTCCCACAAGATCAACGGATAGTCCTATATACATTTAGGTGCATGGTCTGTATCCTCGCTTACCGTCTAGTCGTTCGCAACTGCTATCGAAATTTCAGCACTCCTGGTGATACAGTAGGCATGAGTTCCAGAAACGATCTTACGGGACGCTTTTAGTGAGGCATCCACTGGCAGTATGGGCGTTTCGAGGAAGACGGTGTCATTGGGTAGAAGCGTGGATGACTCCATGCCTTGCGACACGGGCATGGCCTCCATAGAAGCAGATGTCTGACACTGTGTCCTCAGCCGCCGAAACCTTATCGATTACCATTGAAGTTGCTGTATATGGTAAGAAGGTCTACGGTGTCGCATGCTTCGCCAAAATATTGCAAGAACTGGTTGGCGACGACAATGCCGGTGGAGAAGAAAAACCGTCGAACCTCGGACAGTGGAACATCTTCTGTACCATGTAAACAGGTAAGTGGCGAGAGGTATAAGTAACGATTTTTACTTTACGCTCACGATACTGGAACATCGTGTTGTGCTCCTGTGAACTTTTCCTGATCACGTTCTACTCGCTGGCTTCCCTCAGGCCTGTCCCACCAACGTGCCCGTGTTCAGCGCCCGGTGCCTATATCATACTGTGACGTCATCATTATTCGACATGCAGGCCACGCCCGCGCACAGCCGTCACAGGATGCGAATTTCTTATAAGTACAGGACCCATTCAAGCAGAAACCCTACGCCCTCTCTCTTCTTTCCTTCACTGTCATCAAAGAAATCCCCCGTTCCCTACGACACACCATGCTGGACAGAGTCGGCCTCAAACTGTTGGCTGTGCTAGCATACGATATAGACTCGGATACCAGCGGCTCGCCGTTGGACGACGACATCGTTGGCCTGAATTTCTGGCAGAGTGCTCTCTTCATGCCCGTTGCCGACTTCTCTTTCGATGTAACATACGATACCCCAATGCCCCCCATGAGCCGGCAAATCAGTTTCCCAGTGCTGGATGAGATCGCCAGTGGTTGGCATGGCGCAAATGTCCCCTCCTATAATACAGCATCACCGCCTATTTTTCTACGGCCGAGTGAGATGACTCACCTTTACAATCATCCGGATATACATGTATGTTTCCCCATTCCATTAGCGTATCTCATCGAAGCTGAAAGCGTGAAGCCCGCCATCCAGTTTGTGCAGGCCACTGGAAAGAAGCTGCCAAGGAAAAAAGTGGTGGCTGAGACGCAGGAGAAAATTGAGGACGATGCTCGGGTTTGTCTCATTCCCAGCTCAGATTGCAGGGGACTGACGTCAATCAACTTTTACAGACCATCTGGAACAAACTGCCGAGAAAGAGGATGGCAGTGAAGGATGAGCTACCCGCTTCTGATGTCGCTGTACTCATACCTTCGTCGTCGCCGTCGCGGACACGTCAACAACCCGTGTCTCCCAACCGTGTTCAGGCTTCTGGTACAACTGAGCACGGATTAGTTGAAACCGTGACCAATCATTCTCTGCGGACCGTCAGGGAGCGATCGCCCAGGAAGAGAATGGCAGAGGAGTTCAAGGACGGTGCCCAGTCTTGCCACGCAACTGCGCACGGATTATCGGAGACCGAGACCAACCTTCCTCCACAAACCACACGGAAAAGGTTACCAAGAAAGAGGATGACGGAGGTGGAGATTGAAAACGACCACGAATCTGCTCAGACAACAACGTATGGATTGGATAGAGCCGACGCCGACCGTCCTCCGCAGACCACCTGGAAGAGACTGCCAAGAAAGAGGATGGCAGTGGAGGTGGACGATCAACCTTCTCGGTATACGACGCACGTATTGGTCCATGAGGCCGACGCCGATCGTCTTCCGGAGTCCGTTAAGATGAGATTGCCAAGAAAGAGGATGGCGGTGGCGGTGGAGACCGAAAGCGATGATCAGCCCTCCGAGACTGACGCGAGGCGTGGGTTGGCTGAGGCAGATACTGATCGTCCTCTGCAGGCCATCTGGGAGAGGTTACCAAGAAAGAAGATGGTGGTGGAAGTGGACGATGAAACCGGTGATCTCCACTCTCAGACGACGAAGCACGGTTTACTGGAGGCCGAGGTCAATCGACCGCAACAGGCAATCTGGAACAAATTGCCGAGGAAGAGGATTGTAACGCAGAATGAGATCGAAGACAGCCCTCAGCCCTCTCCCAGCATTCCGCACGGGAAGAGACTGCCAAGGAAAAAGGTGACGGCGAAGTGGGAGGGGACTGAAGGAGGCGTTCAGGTTCCTCACATTCATGACTTGGCGGAGACCCTCAGGGAGAGGTCTCCGAGGAAGAGGATGGCCACCAAGGAGATTGAGGACGGTGTTCATCATTTCAGTTCTCGCATCAGGCTGCCAAGGAAGAAGGTCCAGACTGAGAGTATCTAATCGGTTCGCTCACTCAGTCAACGCACGCAGGACGCGCGTTACTCTGGCGAGTTCCGAACTTTCACTTGCATTTTCTACATACCGCCATTTTATTTGCGCCTTCGTAACTCCTGCGAATTCTGCGCTTGCAGCAACGTAATTATGTGGTACTTATTATACGACCTTACTGCGAGTAGACCTAGGTTTGGAAGTAAATAGTATGTAACCGGTTGACTCGGATGACCCACTGCCACTAGCTAGTCTCGTTATGTACAAGCTCACTATCATGTCATTTGTTCTTTCCCGCATTTCAAGCGCCTCACGCCAATGGGATCTCAATTCATGGACTTTCCCTCGCCGCACGGCGTACACGTTCCAGAAGCCTTCTACGAATCAAACGACCCCGACGATCCATATCGCCGCCCCTCCTCGCGCCGCAACCGCTACAGTCGCTCTGTAAACCAAACGCCCCGCATCAGAAACGTCACCTGGATCTCCACACCCGACCAGGTGACTCCCCAAACGCCCCATGCACCCCCATCGCCGTGGATTCCTCCGTCCCAAGGACCGCTGTCACCTGCACCCCGTCTGCCGAGTCCCATTCCACCCAGCCCTGCACCGACTGTCGGGGAACGCATGACCGTGGATGACTATGCGCTCGTGCAGGATTTTTTCGTAGAACCGTATCCCCGACCGCAGCGCTCCGGTGTCATCCAGTCGTTATGGAAGGGCCTGAAGAAGATCTCGGGGTTCCAGCCCTCCGTGCCTTTCCCCAACCCCAGGCCATACTCGTACGAGAGCCAGGAGATGCCAGCGCCCGTGTTCAGCGCTCCCAGTGAGGCGACGCAGTACGTGGACCCGACGCCGCCCGACACGTCAGGGACAGAGGACCAGCGCAGCGCGACGCCATACGCCTCGCCGTACGTGCGACCTGCCAACATCAACGCCACGCCCGCCTTCCGACCTAGCGCGCTGCGCGCCTCGCCATCTCCCGTACCCTCAATAAAAGTCCCACTTCCCATCAGGGTCGTCTCGCCTTCCATCCCACCCTCCCCACGCCCCACCTCAATCCGATCCGCTCGCCCAGCAACCCCCGGACCCGTACGGCGCAGCCCCTCCGTAAGCTTCCCAGAACCCGTCACCTCCACGGAAGAAGGCTCGCAGACTCTCCACGAGCCCGTCCCCGCACCTGCTCGTCCCCCACTCTCCCTCCCGCCCCTCTCCGCAGCCATACTTGTAAGTCGCTCCGACGACGACGACGCCAATGCCAAGACCCCACCCCAAAGCGGCGTCCAAGCGTCCCCGATCGACCGCTCCTCCTCCAAAGGCTCCCTTACCTCAACGATGGCGCGCTTCCGGCGGTTCGTCGCCAACCTGGACGGTCTCCCGTGGATCTCGAACGCACAGATCGTAGACGAGTATATCCCGGAGCAGAACCCAAGGAGTCGGATGCGCACGAGGGTGAGGCAGGGTGCGGAGCCGTCGTGGTATAACCCGCGGCCGGAGGTGGTGGAGAGGCCAGCGTATTGGGCGGAGTGGGATATGTGGGCGAAACAGTCGACGGCGGCGTTGTGGGAGGGTACCGTTGGTGGGAATCCGCAGGTTGGATGGGCTGGTGTCGGTGCGGGCGGTGGGCTGGGACAAGGACCAGGACAGTGGGGTCCGGTATACCCCAATGGGTACGCGCCGGTGCAACCTGGGTTTGTGTATGGTTCGGGGTATCTGCCTCCGGGGTTGGCAGATGAACAGGGTCACACGCTCGTTTTGCCGTAGGTAGTGTCTGCCTAATGCTCTGTATCTATACATCTGTACTACTAAATCAATCGTCGTTGCTTAAGATCGAGACATTGACTGGTCAATTAGGTCGTACACTCAGATGAAGAACACAATGAGGAATGAGCATGAGAGAATGTATTCATAGACGAGAGGGACTCGATGAAATGCCACCATCCAACGTCACGGACACAGCTCCGAGTCCATGGGCGAGACGTACGAAGTGGAGCGCTACTCTTCAGGAGCTCACGCTCAGAGAACAATCTCAGATTGCCCTCCAGCCATGTTCAACAGATCGCCGTTCGAACTGTGTGGGATCCGATATATACCGACCAGTCAGGTCTACCTGCACGGCGATCAAGAGCGGCATCAACGTCTGCGAAGCAACATTAGCCGACTCGTAGAACAAGGGACGTCGAATTACACATACAGCCACCTGAGAAAACACATTGAGCAAGCTCAACAAGGCAAGGTTATTCGACCCGTAAACAGAGGCCGACAAGATTTCCGAACAGATTATCACCTTGATTCTCAGAATGTCTCAATACCACGGGAAACTGCAGTGAATGACCTCGAACGCGGCGAGAGATGGCGTACGATGTGGCTCCATGACCTGCGCGCCGATCAAGATTCAGGTCAACAGTAGGATTATTATTCGAGTCATAAATGCAAGTATGGTGATGCATACTATTACATAAGAAGTTGAGAGCCATGAGGATGGCACCCGATTCGACGACGACGTACGTCATAGACGGGGGGTTTTCTGGCAACGATCAACTTTGCTCTGTTTCGGAAACCTTCATGCAACACGTACTGTACTTGTCACGCAAGTCCAAGAATACCGCTCGCAGATCTCACTACATCAATCCAGAAATCACAAACAATAGACAAAGCAAAGCACCCCTGAAAGCCATTCCCATGTGGTTCACGACCCAGGACTCACACCAGCAAATGTAGTCGTTGATGCAGATTCCTCATGCGAGGAACGACGCCTTGGAGCATCAGTCGGACCCTCGTCCTCAACGGGTAGCGCCGCTTTCCACGACTCAATACTCGGACACCGAGTGTGGTATCGACCCGTCAGCGCAAGCTGCACGACGATCAAGAACGGCGCCAATGCCTGCCAAAACCGTCAACACGAATCGAATGGGAAGTTAGATAATCTAGCACATACAAACAGTTGAGCAGTGATGTCGAATCCGGTCAACGCGGCAAGGTTTGCGTAGAGCGCGATCACGACGGCACTCATGACGAGAGTGATGGCACCCGATTCGATGGCGATGAATATCGAGGACTTGAATCGATTGGCTGGTATGGTAGTTAGAGACGTCATTCTGCGACCAATCCACCAAAGACGCCCTGCAATCGCCAACGTGACGGACACATTAAGAGTGACTCCGCACGCCCATGCTGATAAAAGGAGAGGGTCGGCTAACATTAACCCGTCGTTCGGGAGCATGGATACGGCCGACGCTGCGTAAGAGGAACCTAGCAATGTCAGAAGAGAAATGTTAGTGAGCGTGTCAAGCATATCGGGTGGATACGGACCCGCTGCACCAATCATCAACATAATCTGTTAGACGGTCTTTGTAAACGGTTTGACTACGGATGGAACATTGAATGCCTACAGGAAGTATAATGACTCTCCAGTCATGCAAGAAAACCACATAAAGTCGCCAAATCTTATCGATAACGGTGTCTCAGTGCCTACATCATTGCAACGACATTCAACGTACCAGAATGATTTGTTGAACGGACACCTTACGGATCGCTTGAGCACAGTTTTAGTTTACTAGTGAACAAGGATTGCATACCATAGTGCAATACACGTTATCCTTGAGCACGCGTGGTGTGGCGGTGAAATTGAGCCAATAGATCGTCGAGTAGTGAGGTACGTCGGCGGGCACATCGACGAACGCGTCGAGCAACTGCCGTAGAGACGCTCCGACATGAGCAGTGCAGAGAAGGAACAGTAAAGTGCACACTGTCACAAGCTCCCTACAAATAGTACCCGATCAGTGATGTGAGGGCGAATCGACGACTGCTGCACCTACCAACGTGGAGTGGCGATCCTTCCCCCACGCAAGAGAAAGAACATGCATAATCCGTACACGACACAGCTAAAGTCCGTCAATACCGTCTAAAGGGCTCGTTTCACTCAATCGAACTTACTTCACGCCTGTGGGTACGGCGAGTTACAACGGGAGATAATCAGCAGAGGTTATCCAGGACGCACCATACAGTATGGTCTCGATCCATATCCCTATCATAAATATTTTCGGGATGAGAGGGAATTCAGCTTTACTGACTGGCATATTGTTCTAGCTAGAGGCACGGATATGCGCGGGCTTGAATGCGGCGTCCATTTAATACGCTGCGGGAATGGGCCCGAGTCCGGAGAGGCTGTCCCCCAATGGAGCGTCATGTGCTTGTGGTTGATCATCGATCACTACTCAGGGCATTATTTTCTTCCTCGGCCCCCGCAATGTCGTACTGCATCGCAGTACTAGCTATGGCATAGTTTCATTCGCGCGGACGAACCTAGCTATGACTGGCGTACCATGGCAGAAATGAAATGTAGAGAAGTTTCGCAGCATGAGAGACTCTACCGCATAAAGCACGTGGTAGCTCACACGATCTTGATTTATTCCCACGATCTCAGCCTCAGTCCATTGCATCGACACAACCTCCGACACAAGATCCTCAAGAAAACGACAACATGGTGAGTATCGTCATCTTTGCCATCCATGGGCCATGTTTCTGTGTTTCTGGGAGTCGCATTTGGCGCTGAAGGAAGATGGATGGGACGGATGAGGGCCGGATGGGCGTAGGTTCGGTTGGATGAGGGTGTTGCGATCGCCGTCTTGAGTCTTGCACTTGGATGTTGTGGTGCCTTTCACATCGGACGCTGACCGTGACCTTTTTTGTTGATAGACAAAAGGTTTGTTTCGAAGACATTTTACGCTGTCATATCACGGCTGCTGACGAGGGTTTTATTCTGCCTCTCTTTCCCTCATTTCTATTCGCGCGTGTGATCAGGTACTTCGTCCTTTGGGTATGTACTTCGTTTGAATCGAACCTTGACGTCGTCTGCTCACTCTACACCTTCTCTCCATCTCATGCCCTCGCCCATTCTTCGGTGCACGACCTCGATAGTAAGCGCCACACCAAGACGCACACGCTTTGCCGGCGCTGTGGCAACCGCGCCTTGCATAGACAACACAAGAGTGGGTCTCCTCTCGCTCGTCCATAGTCCAATAACCACCCACGCACACAGCTTGCGCACAATGCGGTTACCCCTCTGCTAGACTCCGTTCGTACGAGTGGGGACTTAAGGCCAAGCGCCGAAAGACGACCGGGACGGGTAGGATGAGGTACCTTAAAGACGTACCAAGGCGATTCAAGAACGGGTTCAGGTGAGCACTTTGCATGGACATACCCCCCTCGGTTTAGATATTGATGGGCGAGGTGGCGTCAGGGAAAATACCGTCGCCAAGAAACGCACTCGCAAAACGACCGAGGCATGAGCGACAGTCGAGACTATGTTTTTGTCCTTGTGTGCGACCCATGTAGAAGGGAGGCCTGGAATTGTCATCGAGTGTACTCTTTTTCTTCTTTCTTACCCGTCCGCTATGTTTCCACTCAATATATGATCCCATGCCATGCCCAAAGAAGAATGAAATACTGAATGCACGACAACTCACAAAAATGCGACGATACATGGAATAAAGATGAAATAATGATAGTGTGAAATCATGTCCGCGTGTCCATTGCACTGCACTGATAACCCCTTTAAGATGCGTCAGATCTAGTCGTCACCTTCCTGCAGCTTGTGGATGCGCAGGTGTTGGTTTAGGTTGTCCCGCCTGCTGAATGTGCGGTCGCAATCCGTGTACGTGCACACCCATGCTTTGAAGAAGACAGGGTGAGCCAGCGAGCAACGAGGACGCAAAGAAAAAGGTAAAGAGAGGCCCAAACGCACGTTTTTCTTCGGTATGGATGGATCGGATGTGCCGTTTAAGATGCTCGCCCCGCACAAAGCACTTTCCACATCCGTCCGCGTGGCAGGTATAGGTTCGGACGCCTTTCTTTGACTTGTCTCTGCTTGCGGCGTAGATGGGTTCGCCGTTTGACGTCGGGACTTTACGTCCCCGCGACTTTTTCGTCAGGTTGGGAATCGGGACGGGGACTTTGGAGATGGAGCGGAATCCGCGGCGGGAAGGGCGGGTGGCGGGCGCGTTGGTGAGTACCTCTGCGTTGGGGTCCGAGGTGAATGCGCTGCACGGGGCGGACAGGCTGGCGGGGTCGATGCTAATGGGGGACGGAAGGTACTCTGAGTCTGAGGGGTAGACAAAGTCGGGGTCGTCGCTGTCCATTTCCATTTCCGAAGAGGAAGTCCAGGGATCCGTAGGGACAAGCGAGTCTGTGGGGGAAAGGGAAGACGGCGGCCCGCTGGACGAGGAGGTTGCTGAGAGTGGTATCTGAATTGGGGGAACGGGAACGGGCATGGCCAGGGGTGCGTGTGTGCCGAGGGAGACATCGGCGAGGTGGACGGTCGGCTGGGGGAAGGGGTCGCCTGCGGGGCCTCCGAGACGGCGATCCAAGGTGGGGAATAGGCCGAGTGCGGGGTGGATGTCGAGGGATGTGTCCCAATTAGCTGCGTCGTCGTCGAAGGGGACTGCTTTGGAGGGGGCGTCGAGGGCGGGGTCGAGGTCCCAATGGTCGATTTGCGAGTGTTGTTCCGCTAGAACGGCGAGCTCACTGCGGAACATTCTATCGACGTCGGCCATGTTGGGAGGGGGGGAGGGAGAAAGACACCAGTCGCATTGTGAATGACTCTGGGACTAAGTGGGTGGGGCGACTGTATTGATTGCTCGAAGCGGCTGGTAATTTAGGGGACTTGGATTGAATAGGTCTAGGAGAGTTTCCTTTTTCGAATTAAATGTTTTTTAGAAACAGGGGTTTTCCTTATTCGGAAAATCACCACGGATCAAGTCTATTTTAGTAAATTTGCAAAACACGTGAAAATCTGAGTGTGAACAATGTGCTTCAGCGCTCTCTTCCTTGCGACGACAATGTCCGCACTCGACGACCACGACGAAAGCGTGCGCATCGCGGCCCGTGCACTCGATGACATGAAAAAGGGAAACAGGGCATCTCCTTGCACGTTTGTCTCACTGTCTTGATATGTCCGTAATCACGTCCTTTGTATAGCATCGACCCCTCCACCGGACTCGGTCGCACCCGATTTCGTATCCAGAGTGTCCAATTTGCCTCTCGTCGGCACCGCACTGCGAGCCTATGAACATGGCAAGGCTAGCTCGCGTGTCGTCAAGGTGCGTCTCTCGACTTCTTCCTCTATTCGTTTCTTATCGGTCACAGTATGGCGCAGAAATGATGGAGACCTCTGTTAAAAATATCTCGCGCCCCGTCATCGATAGATTACCCGTCGATGTCAATCAGTTGGATGAGTTCGCCTGCAGGCAGCTCGATAGGGTATGTCGCATCCTCGCCCGTGCTACATCGTCAACATCTGGCCCTTGCAGCTAGAGAGGTACCGTCGCGTGTCGACATCGGATGACAAGATGCAAGTAGACGGCCCGGTTTCTCAAAGCTCCGACACCCGAGATCTACAACACGACGATTCTTTATCCGACGTCACCCTTGATTGTAATGCTGTAATGTTATCTCATGTCCGTTTTCCCTGACGCACCAACTTCCAGCGATGCGCTCAACCTCTGTATCCGCGACTGGGAGTCGTACTCCGACCTCACCATCTCAGGATTCTAATGCTCACTCAGACCAGAACGCTAACCGCCAAGTGGTACCGCGAAGTCGTTGGCAAACGGTTCTCCTCGAAGCCGGTGGCATTAGTGCTGCGGTGAGCGAAGAAAGCATGCGACGGTTAAAATATTGCCTCCAGTGGCTTCAAGTTCGTACACCCCAATTGTCATTCAGATCGCTCTACTTAATACCTAACCATCTCACAGTACGCGACAGCACATATCGACTCTCAAATCCTAATTCTCCGAGACTTTATCGATTCCCTTCAATCTTATGTCTCTGATCCATCCGCGCCAGACACTTACATCTCGCCAACACACATGCGCACATTGCACGACGTGCGCAGAGATGTTGTTGACACCATCCGCCAGGTCGTGGACGTAGTCAGCAAGTATGCAGGTGATGCACTCCCAGAACTTGCTCGTGCACGCGTTCGTGGCTTCATACTACACCTACCTCAACGGTGGGCGAGCGCGGCAAACGCGAGTGCTCCGCAAGGTGTCCCAGAAGGTACACCGGGCGCGAGCTCAGTTGCGGGTGCATCGGCAGGAGGCATAGGTAACAGCCGACGGGGTCTGAGTGGCCGCCATCGGAAAGAGCGTAATGCTGGTGGGCCAGATCGGTCCTTATCTGGGACACCTGCGTCGTCTCGTGCTTCATCGCCACTTGCCTCTCCGCGTGCAAGTATGGCCCGTCCGACAGCGAGTGCGGCGACGCGGGCAGCTCAGCATATCCTGACGCTCGCAACCGAGAGTCTGGATATGATGCGTGGCGTGACGGGTGTCGTGAAAGAAAGTTTGGATCGCGCAGACGCGTAAGTAGTGGCCTTGTTCAATGTTGGGAGTCTTCATATCAACTTGACTTTGCAGATGGGTGGAACGACTGCGTATTATTGGTGTCCAACGGCAGCAACCAGCACCCGACGAGCCATTTGACCACACTACGTCACTGAGGGCACGAGACCGACAGTCATTACCTGGCTTATCATCCACCCCGTCGACGCCCGCACAAGCCGACACACCACTTTCGATCCCGTCCACCCCAGCAGCATACCCGTCTCCCGATGGGCTTCGGATGGGGATCCGGCTGAGTGAAATGTCGGCACGTGCCTCGTTGAGCGAGTTACGTTTGGACGAGGATGGAGAGGACTCAAAAGGGTATGAGACGCCCAAGTATGTTCGATCGCTGCGTGAGGAGGGTGAGGAGAAACGGCGGATGAGTGGGAACGAGCGGCGGGATATGATAGTCGACGAAGATGGATGAGCCTGAATGTTTTTGTACGGGCGTAGGGTTGGGGACTGCTTGGATCGTAGTTTGAACGCACCAACATTGTATTTTATATGCGGATATCTAGTAAGTATCGCGAGGTTATGCAGAATGCCTGCACTTGTCGTCAACAGCCTCTCCTCTCAAGAAACGGTTTGTGGAAACCCGTACCAGCTACCTACCTAAGGTAGAATGATTTTTCTCCCGACTGCCCGACCGCCTTGGAAGGCAGGTCGTGGCCCCCCCCTCCAGTCCCATCGTTCCCGCAGACACAGACACATGAACCCGCAGAACATTTATGGTATACTGTAAACGCTTTCGTACCGAGGCCTTGTAGTGACGCCGTGGATGCATAAATAATACCATCAAACATGAAGCTGTGGCATCATATCCCTATTCGAAGGGCATGCAGAACACAGCTTGTCCGCCCCTTCGCATGATAGGAAACGGATTTTAAAAAAAGATTTAGGCGTCACAGTATCGGAGATCCCCAGTGGTTTGATGGAAGCATGATGGCGACTGACCCCGAAACGCCTGTCAGTCCGGCAGTGGCATAATAGTAGCTTCGTCAACTGGAGTGGTGGTGATTCGTGGACTGTACAACACGAAATAGGGATCTAACAAAGGTCTATAATGAGTAACATATGTACGACATAGAAGACTAGCTGTGGGAACACTTGGTGAAGCGCCATCAAACATCCGCAACGTGCGCAGACGTCAGTGAGCGAGAAAGTGTCGCATCAACGAGGACGTCCTCCTGCGAGTCCTGCTCTGGAATGACACCCACTCGGAATCTGATCTCGTCCTGTGCTGCGTGTACCGTCTTCAAGGAATCATTCGGGTAATGACATCGACCAGTAATCGCAACCTGCACGACGATTAAGAGTGGAGGTAATACCTGCCGGCACGAAGTGGACTCAGTGCGCGCAAGGGAAGGTACAACAAATAGACACCTACCGCCACTTGAGCAAAGACGTCGAGTGCGGTCAACGCGAAACGGCTATTTGACACAACGAGTGCAAGAAACACAGCACCACAAGTTGTAGCAATGGCGCCCGATTCGATGATGACATACATTGTGGACGCAAATCGATTACTCGTGTTCGAGATAGCTGTTAAAGAAGCTATCGTCCGACCCATCCACCACAGACGCGCCACAATCGTCACTGTGATGGAGACGTTGAGGGTGCATCCGAACACCCATGAAGTAATAATGAGGGTGGTTGCCCCTGAATCGTACAGCCCATTCCAGAACGTAGATACAGCGGCATAAGCAGAACCTAATAGAATATCAACGAGTGTGTCAAGCCCGACTTGAAGGGGCCACAAACCTGCGTCATAGACCGCTATTATGATCTGTCGTACAGTCTCAGTAAAAGGATACACTGCAGATAGAATCTAATTGATTGCCTACAGGAAGTATGACGACCTTCCAGTTGCACAGGAAATCACAAAAAGTCGCCAGACCTCGTAACAGCAAGTGTGGATCTCAGTATCCACATTGTCATAACCATCTAACTTACCAGGATGAGGTGATGGAAGAGGACCTTCAGCAATCCATTGAGCACAACTTGGTTGTACTGACAACATATAAAGGTTGCGTACCAGAGTGACATTCAGAATGTCTTTAAGCACACGTAGTGGAGTGGAGAAGTTGAGCCAATAGGCAGTGGAGTAGTTGGGTACATCCACCGGTGCATAGACAAACGCGTCAAGCAGTTGTTTTAGAGATGCCCCTATATGAATTGTGGAGAGAAAGAAGTTCATAGTGCACACCACTATGAGAACCCTACAACACACAAGTGCGTGATCAGTATCATCCTACTCTATCAGATGAGCTAAAACCTACCAACGCGTAGTGGCGGTCTTGCCTCTGAAGAGGATGAACATGCATAGCCCGTACATGACGCAGCTACAATCCATGAGTACCACAAGGGCTCATTGCAGGCACGAGGACTTACTTGATGCCTACGAGTAAGGCAAGTGTCAGCGAGAGATACTGTGCTGACTTGGAAGAGGACGAGACTTACCGTACAAAACAGTCTCAATCCATGTCCCAATCAAGGATATTTTGGCTATGGGAGAAGTATCAGCAATACTAGCACTCATTATCTTGCCTCAATCCATGCTGGCATGGACACATCTATTTAACATGCGCGGTGTGAATGGCTATATGACGATGTAGTAGATATCAATCCGGCGGTGTTGTCCGTTTATCAATACCTACCAGCGTGGGTAAGACCCTACTAGTAGGACCGATGATTCCAGTATTGTGAATGCTCTGCCAGCCCTTGTAGTCATGACCTGTATGTACCATATGATCGTGATCCGTAGAATGGGTCTTCCATGGATGTGGCCAAGGCCCGAGTCACGGCTGAGCAGACTCAAGCAGGAGTTTGTTGGGTTCCGTCACCAAGATTGACAAGCTTTTGGACTTCCAGCCCGCTTTATTACCCTCCCTTCCACCATCTATCACGTCGAGTAAAATGCACAGAGAATATGTTTGCGCACCCGCTCGCCAACTCAGACTTGGACCTTGACGTTGGCTCCGATGTCCGAGCACGTCGTCGAGGACGTGAACGACGAACGGTAACGGCTTCCAAATGGCTTGCAAGAGAGTCGTCCAGCAATGGCATTTATGGCATGTCCTGCTGAGAACTTTCTTCCTGAAAGGTGTCATGGTGACACAGTCAGCACAACAAATCGACATGACTCATGGACATATGTTGCGACTAATACAAACCCCGAGGCGCCAGTTGGCTTTGGGTTCCCCGAGCTAGCTGCTAGCTCGCCAACCGACTTATTCCCCATGACCGTGACAGCATACCATTGCGACCAACTTGCGTTTCCCAACCCTATGCAAAAACAAGGGCGAGAGGAAACCCCCAGACCAGGAGCCCAGCTACAAGACGACCCTTCTTTCTCAGACTTTGGATTGCATGCAGATGAGAATGGAGAAACAATTATTACCTGTGCGGGCTCGTCTCTCTACACAGTTTGCAAATATTGCTGATAACAGTGTAGGTATCCAAGCCACAAACCTCGCTCCGGCCCTGAGACGCATTCCCGTTGGCTTCTATACAGTGATAAATCACAGTGGCCACGAATGGAGGACGGAAAATAAGCCTTCATCCGTTAATCACGATGTCGTCGAATGGACTGAGCCAATCCCAATGTAAGATCCCCATTCTCCGACTGAAACTTGCCCCGACTGAGTTGCAGCCCACCATCCCCGTCGACCACCGTTCTTCTTGAGGTCTATGCGTCGTTTGAATTCCAGCCCATGTTGGGTGCTGGGGAGCGGCTGTGGGGGTTGACAGTTGTCGTGGAACAACTCCTGGACCGCAGTGCAACAGGCATCCGTGAGTGGCACTGAGTTTTGCACACGAAGCCCTGGCTGTTCACACCCTAGCAGCGTTTATCCTCTCTCCAAAGGATGAGGATGTTGTATCCCCGAGTTCATCCATTCTCGTAACCGTCGAACAGCAGAAGTGCCAAGGTGGTGATCCATCAGTACCAAGAGTCCTTAGCCCTCATTCCGTAAGCACGCGGCTTTTCCTGGCACGACCCTTGTTAACCAGCACACGTTCGTAGCCGAACACAGATTCCCAGGGTGAGCTAGTAGACGCAACAAACGAAGGCCACCGCGCTCTATCACAGTACCGAAAACAAGGCGAAAGGGAGGATCTGGAGCGTTCTGTCGACCAGTTTCAGCGGGCGCTCAGAATTTGTCCGCTGAACCATCCTTGTCGCGCTGCAGCGCAGTCGAACTTGGCAATGGCGCAACTCGTCCTCTGTCAGGTGGACCGAAATACTCGGCTCCCTCTTTTCTTGTATCTTGGTGCACTCGGTGCTCGCCCTGTCAGCCACGTCGACCGGCCATCCACATTAATTCAGTTAGCCGGAGTCCATTTCGCGCGATTCGACCAGTCCAAAGAAGAAGTTGAGATGGCACGGGCTGAGGCTTTGCTGCGGGAGGCAATGGAGCTCAGCCCTGGAGAGAGTCATGGAAACCGGGTTGCGATGTTCATGCTCCGACTGTACGGCGGACGTATAGTGGATTCTGTGCAGCAGAGTTGCCAATCGTCTTTGAAACAAGAATCGACTGCACGTTCAAGGACTTACATGTTTCAAGCCCACGTTTGCTGCAGCGCTTCGAACGATTCGGAGATCTAGCGGATTTGGAAGAGGTGATCAGGCTCTCGCGAGAATTGGTCAAGTCCACTGTGGCTTGGGATGATCAGCACCGCGTTGGATTAGGGAGTCTCGGGACTGCGTTGAAGTGTCGTTTCGACCACCTCGGGGAGCTGAGAGACTTCGAGGAGGCAATTTCGGTACAAAAGGACGCAGTTGACCTCACTCCGAATGATCACCCTGATAAGCCCACGACGCTAAACTACCTCGGCAGCTCCTTCAAAACGCGTTTCTTGCGCTTCGGCCAGCTGGACGACTTAGAGAATGCAATCTCGGTGCAGACATTTGCTGTTGACCTCACCCCTTGTGGTCACCCTAGCAAGCCCAGCCGTCTCAACAACCTCGGCAACTCCATTCACACCCGGTTCGAGCCCCTCGGGCAGCTGACTGATCTTGAGGATGCTGTTGATCTCACTCCTCCTGATCACCCTGACACGCACGTCCACCTCAACAATCTCGGCATTTCCTTCCTCACCCGTTTCGAGCGCCTCGGCCAAGTGAATGACCTCGAGAACGCAATTTCAGGGCTGAGAGAAGCTGTTGACCTCATTCCTCACGATCATCCTAACAAGCCCATCTATCTTGACGACCTCGGCAACTCCCTCACAACTCGCTTCAATCGCCTCGAGCAATTAAGTGACCTGGAGGGTGCAATCTCGACGCTGAGGGATGCTGTTGGCCTCACTCCTTCCGGTCACCCTAGCAGGCCTGGTATTCTTACCAATTTTGGCAACTCACTCCTCACTCGTTTCGAGCGCCTCGGGCAGTCGGGTGACTTGGAAGACGCAATTTCGAGTCACAGGGATGCTGTTGACCCCATTCCTCGTAGTAATCTTGACAAACCCACCGGTCTCAACAACCTTGGAAACTCCCTCCTCACTCGTTTCGAGTGCTTTGGCGATCCAAGTGACCTTGAGGAAGGAATTTCGATGTATAGAGATGCCGTCGACCTCACTCCGAATGATCACCCTGACAAGCCCGCTCGTCTCCGCAACCTTGGTTCCTCCCTCCTGGTTCGTTTCGAGCACCTTGGCCAGCTGAGTGTCCTCGAGGAAGCAATCTCGAGACACTTGTACGCTGTTGACGCTACTCCTCCCGGTCACCCCGACAAACCCGTCTGCCTCGACAACCTCGGCAGGTCGTTGCTTGCTCGTTACAATCGACTAGGTCAATTGGATGACCTCGAGGAAGCAATTTCAAGGCATAGAGATGCTGTTGATCTCACTCCCCATGGTCATCCTCATAAGTCCAGTCATCTTATCAGTCTCGAGGACTCTCTTATCGCTCGTTTTGAGCACCTCGACCAACCGAGTGATCTCGAGGACGCGACTTTCCTGTATTTGTATGCTGCTTGCAACTATTTTGGTCCAATCACAGTTCGATTTCACCCATCGCAGAAATGGGTATCATCTGCCCGCCGTATACGCCATCACACGCACCTCCATGCATATTCTGTGGCCATCAACCTGCTTCCTCAACTTGCATGGTGTGGTCTTTCTCTCGCACGCCGTTACTCTGAACTCATGCAAGGTGCTGGTGTAGTTCGGGATGCTGCAGCTGTAGCCATGGAGTCTGGATTCCCGGAAACCGCTGTGGAGTGGCTCGAGCAAGGACGCTCGATCGTTTGGGGAGGGTTGTTTCCGCTTCGCAGTTCTGATGAAGAGTTGTCGTCTGCTCACCCAGAGCATGCTCATCGACTTCGAGAACTGTCTGTTGCATTAGACCATGCTAGTGCTGCTCACGAAAGGACTTTGTCTGCACTCTCTGAACGGACTAAAAGCACGAGAACACCCTTGCAAGAAGAGGCTGACAGGCATCGTACGCTCGCGATCGAGCGAGATAAACTGCTCCAGGAAATCCGGAGATTTCCAGACTTCGAACGATTTCTCCTGCAAAAACAGTTCTGTCAGCTTCGTGCTTCAGCTCACTCTGGGCCGGTGGTCATACATAACGCCGCAAAGAGCCGCTGCGACGCGCTGATGGTTCTGGCTAACGTGGACCATGTCATCCATATCCCACTCCCCAACATCACTTTCGAGCGGTCTCTCAACCTTCAGAACACCCTGAATGGTTTCCTTCGCAATGCGAGGGAGGGGTGGCCTGAACCATTGGATGGCGTCAGCTGGGAATCGTTTTTATCCCCGCTATGGAAATGTGTAGTCAAACCGGTTCTGGATAGCCTTGCTTTCTCGGTACGTGATGCCGTTCCGTTTGAATTTACCGCTAATCCGCCTCTGGGCAGACACCCGGGGAGCTATGCCGCATCTTTTGGTGTCCAACGGGTCCGTTCATGTTTCTCCCTATTCATGCAGCGGGTCTCTACGACACCACGTCCTCACAATCTGGGGACAAAGCATTCGACTTTGTTGTTTCGTCATACACCCCTTCTCTCAGCATCCTTTTACCGTCACCTGAACCCAGCCCCACACTTAGGGGCGAACTTCATCTCCTTGTTGTCCGCCAACCAGCCCCAGACGGCCTACTACCACTTCGAGGCGTAGTCACCGAGTTGGCATACATGAAGGAAGTAATCCAGGATTCACCTACAACATGCATCACCCTCCTGGAATCCTCTGTCGGAACTGTCGAGGAAGTACTTGGATTGATGAAGGAGGCCGACTGGGTCCATTTTGCCTGCCACGGGATCCAAGATGCCACGAATCCGACGAATAGCGGACTCTGTCTCGCCGATGAACGTTGCCTGAAGGTATCTGACATCATCACTTTGTCGCGTTCTCGCGGTGGCCTTGCCTTTCTCTCTGCGTGTCAGACAGCAACAGGTGACAAGGTTCTCTCCGACGAGGCCATTCACATCGCGGCAGGAATGTTGTTCGCTGGTTATGGAGGAGTCATTGGGACGATGTGGTCGATCAACGATAGGCTTGCGCCTGATGTGGCGAGGGACGTGTACGAAGAGCTGTTCCGGGATGGCAAACGGCCAGACTATCGAGGTGCTGCACAGGCGCTACACGAAGCCATAAAGGGTGCTCGCGGTCGCGGCGAGTCGTTCTTTGACTGGGTTCCATTCATCCACGTAGGCCTTTAATTCACAAGCATACTGAGGGTGGAGTGCGGTGGAGCAAAGCACGGATAAATTAATTCTTCACATAGAATTATATTTTTGGCGACCGTACGGTGAGAAAGACGTGTGAATTCCCAACCATTCAGGGAGGAGGAATGTTCGAGTACACCGGCTCTTTTTTGGTTGCTGATGAGACGATGAGATAGAATACGACAGTCAGTCATTGATAACATCTAAGAGTGACCTCTATGATGACGACGTGATGCCGTTCACCTGGAATTAGTACACATCATATGATACGGTTTTACGGGAGTCGGACTAGTAATGGGTGCATATTGCACACGACACAAATGCGCAAACAACTTTTGTCTCTGCGCCATGATGCATGATGCATGACCTGCCACTGCAAAGCGACGGAGTCGACGCAATGCACGGTGTCGACTGTGAAATCTGGAAAGGATGCTCATATGAAGCAGTTATCCGAGCGTGTGCAGGTAGGTCGCCATCAACATCGACGTCAGACTTGGACAAGGATCGAAGGAGAACGTCTTCCTTTTACACGTTTCTCCCGATCCTGATGGTCTCTCACATGTATCCGCCTCATATTCTACATAGACAGGCGCGATCACGCATCTTGTCACTGTGCATGATATGTCATTATCGGACGGCTTTTTCCCGTCTCGAGTCGCCGTCCGAACTATGACAGGCGCTCTCGGAGCATAGCCTAGTACTGTCACACCAACGCTGTCCTTGACACTGGGTCTCAGTCGAAGGCATTGGCGATCCTGGACATTTCAAAACGGCGTCCACATCTCTGGTCCGGCGTGTACAGGGACCGTCCTTGCACGCCGTTGTAATGTCCATGTGATGATGGCGCAGCACCAGCTATCTCTCGGGGACTTGGATTCGGGGAGTCAAAACGCCAAGTGGGTCGTGCATCGTCACACTATCTTGCGCATGGTACTCCAATGCATTTGGTCACACCTGGATTCAGATCGCAGCGTACCAGTCGTGGATTCTCGTCGTAATTCGCAAGAGGCTCACGGTGAGAGGCATCACACACGCACAATGACACGCGTCGCGATCGCGATCTTGATCGCAATAAGACGTTCATAGCGGTCGGAGTCCGACGGGTGGGCACTGGCGATACATGTACGAATTACGTCCTAGGTCCTAGGACGCCGCGTTGATGGACGTGAGGTGGGTGATGCGTTGGTTCATGAGTGATATAATATGAACTCGAAGTGAAAGGTGGTCAGGTGCGTCTGGATCAGGGTTTTGGATGCGCAGCGTCCAGAATAGACGGTATGGACGTCCCCTGTTCCGGCTGACGGGGATAGGACAGTCTTCTGTTACAACAGATGGATAGCTCGGATTCGCGATTCGCATGGAAGAGCAGACTCGCCGGTCAATCCCTCGCCAGCTTTGTCCTCGTCCTCGCCTTTCTCATGCGTAACGATACCACTTTCCGGACGGACACGCTCGTCATGGATCGGAAGTGCGTGCGCATGCTGTCAACGATCGTGATGAACTCGTGAAGAGGGGCATCACGTCAGGGTCCAAGTCGCATTGTCGCAGGGACTGTCCGAGTCTCGCGCGAACAGGTAGTCCCCTGTCGACTTGGAGGTCGTGCACCGTGCCGCACGCGTAATGTTGATGCTCCAATGGATTGTGGAGATACCATGCCCGTAAGCAGTCCATCCGTATTCGCTACTAGCTGGCACTATACAGCAGAGCGGACGGCGGTCCATGGCGATGGCGAATCGTGATATGCTCGTCCTTGGGCTCTAGATTCGCAACTTACAGCAGAGGGGGGAAAGCGCCAACTCGCGCAAACGGCACGACGTGCACTTGATTACCGATTGACTCGGTGGTGTGGTATGGTCGTCGTCTCATCTTGTGGTTCCGAAAGTACTTACATAGCTATCTCATGAAAAGGCGTCGCCTCAGGGTCCAAACCACACTGTCGCAGGGACCGTCCGAGTCTCGCACGAACCGTGACGGGTGGACTCTTGTCCTCGTGTCCTTGACCACTCATGCGTAGCCCGCGCGACAGTGGTTGTTGATGCAGACGAACGCTTCATTCGACGAGAAGACGGGATGATGGCGAATCACGATATGGTTTTTGGATTCGCGATTCGCTCACTGGGCACGACGCGCCATTTCATCGCTGAATCGTGTAGCCCAGGCATCATTGGTGAGTGGCAATAATAGGACACGACACGGCCTTGATGGATCGAGACATGGAGTGGTTTTATGAAGAGGGCTCCAAGGTCAGAGTCGATAACAGCGTGACCGTGATTCCATCCAGAGCCGTCCGAATCTTGCGACGCGCCAACACCAATCACGTGGTCTCTTGCTCTCGTTTATTTGTGTACTGTCAATGGGTCATTGGCTATTGACGAATATGATTCCAAATCTCAATGGGTAGGACTCGGACGTGATGGATTAGATGGAAGCCCGTCCTCTCGCGTTTGACTCTTCCGTACTTCCACTTCTGAATCTGGTGATCCAACATTTGGTTATAGTGCGCAGGTCTAGACCAGGGGCGTGGTTGGTCGGCGACAAGGAGGGGCGGCGGTGTGTTGATAAACTCGATGGATTAAATTTAGATTTTTTTGCAGGTAACCTTGTTACTATTACCACCGTATGACACTGACAAGTAACTTGGATTTCGAACAGTAATTAGTACATGACGAGGGGATGCCGATGAAAGCGCGGGCTTACATGATCCGTATGTGTCACTTCTTATCCGCGGCGTAACGATGAGGAACCTTTTTTTTATTTTCCTTTAATTGTTTCTTCGTTATCGCCTTCGGTTCGAGCTGGTTTCGCCCGCCTTTTGAGCGAAGAAGACGGGGCTCGGGGTCCCCCGTGTTCGTCGGTATGAGCGAGGCTTTGAATTCAATGGAAAGAATCGAGGTTGGCGTAATCCTCTGATGTTCTCGAAGCGAGTTCGAATGCTCCACCTCTTCTCCTTCTTGATAAGTGTGTATATAGAGCAAGTTTCCATCTCCAACTTGAGGTCGCTAACTAGACACAGCAAGTAGGCTCCAACGGCGACCCTGCAGACTTCGGAGTTCATACATCATCCGTGTAAGTCATTGATGTCGGTCCACTCACACAAGTCACAAGTGCACAGTCCATAGAAGGACGTTGGATGAATCGATGATCATTGAAATGATGGGGTTCATAGCGGACAAGTGGCCACGTGGGTGCAGCGACTGAGA
Source organism: Xanthoconium stramineum (assembly GCA_038090315.1). Lineage (NCBI taxonomy): Eukaryota > Fungi > Basidiomycota > Agaricomycetes > Boletales > Boletaceae > Xanthoconium > Xanthoconium stramineum. The sequence continues at coordinate 83,452 of JBBPMO010000035.1, forward strand.
ACTATCTGAATAGGTATGCTCCTATTAGTCCGTATGCGCGATATCGTGATCAGATTGACTGACTGTATCCCTTAGGCTGCACACAGAAGATACATCAGCCTGCCTTCTAGAGTGTCGATAGACAACACAATGCTATCAACGACAGGACTTTGGAGTCTCTGCACAGGAATCCCACGATCGCAGAGCATCGCATTCGCCATCATCGTGGTGTGGCCAAGTTCCCATCATGAAAAAACACACGGTGTGTCGACGTGTCTGCGCTTTATGACAACGCCATGTTACAGCTGTATAGCATGGAACAGACTCGCCCATGAGCCAGATACCATGGCGGAGATGAGCCATGTGGGTGCACCGTGCAATGACATGCTATTCGAAGAGGTATGCCCCTATTGATTTGAGTACGTGCCATGATATGAAGAGAGTATTCCTGCACGGATCATCTCGTAGTTCAGAAGGCACCTCGCTTTACGAGCGCAGAAACCTTGATAAGCGATATGACACCATCGATAATGGAACTCTCAACTCTGGCAGCATTGCATTCGCCCATCAGCGCGATGCGTCCAAGTTCCAAAGATGAGATGTGGAAACAAGGTGTCGGTGCGTCTAAGTTTAATGGTGACCCACGTGTAAGGCGGCATAGCCAACAGTAGATATGTTCATAGCCACTTTCTTCCCTATTCAGAGCCTCGACGTCGCATTTCGTTGTGCAGATGCGCGCATATGCTAGTGTGCTTCTATCGTCCTGCTCGTAGTACATACCCTCGGTGATGGCAACAAGCTACAAACAGGAAAAGGGAAACGGCATGTCGACACGGGGCAATGTCGTTGATCACCTCACGACAGCGCATCAACGCCTCCACCTCGCACAGACGGGCGGGTACGGTGTTATGGCGTCTTTCCGTCTCCTCCACAACACATGCAACACGTACGATTGGGTCGAATCGCCGTTTTGAAAGGACGGAGCGCGATGGTGCGTATGATCACAGGACCCTCAGCCTCGCGGTATGGAGCCCCCTGTTGTGGCTGAGCCAGAACTCGGTTGTTTGTCCAGGTCAGTGCCGGGCTGCAGAGCCCCCGATGGCGATGGCAAGAGAGGTGTTGTAGCACGATGCATTGAAGCAATGTCACAGTATGGCGGATCGGTCCATTGATCATACCATCACAGGCGATGCTGTACAGCCCAGGGGTTCTTATCTGCTCTTCTCCGCTCCGACAAGAGTGTGCGAGTGTTCATTGATCGCGTTGACGGGTTTACGGTGCACGTGTCCGTCGTCCGTCCGTCCTTGTGTCCGTTGGACCCTGATGCTCTTCCACCGGGGTGGAACGAACCTGTACAGACGTCGCGGCCGATTCAAACTTTGACCTCTGACGTGAACGGACGTGGTAACCGATAAACGGCGTGTGCCTAGTATGCGCACGTTGAGCACCGATCGATTGAATCAAAATCGCTTTGAGCAAGTTGAAAGGGAGGACCCTGAGCGATATGGATATGTGCGAGAGAGCGGCCTCGTGTTTCTCCCCGATCAAGCGCGTGTCATCCCGAGTCACCATCGGTATCCCGACCGTCGATCTGCTGTCACTATATCGGTCAGGCCGTTCCTTGCATGGAACGGCGAGGCGGAGGAACGAAAACCCGCCTCGGGGTGGATCGAAACCATCCAAAGCTTGCCGTCAACCGGTGTCATTGCTGTCACGGTGCATACCGGCGTCGATGATCCGTCGAGATCCGGCCTATTCAATGTTATGGTCTGAAACGAACGGAACGAAGGGGCGGGTCCCACACGCCGGAGTCTTTCGTTCGTTGTCGGTAGATGGACTGATTTACCAAGTACATAATGTGATCGTGGCATGGATCCATTCAGAGTTGCCACTACGAATGGCTGTCCGTGTCATCCAGGAGTGCCTCCGACGTGAGGAACTGGCGGCATCTCGCGAGCGGGGTTTCCCGATGCCGACGGTGTCAAGCTGGCTTTTCTTTTCTCCTCGCTCCGGATGCACTGCACGTAGCAACGGCCAGCACGTTCGTCATCTAGCCGAGCGGGCGCACGTGACGAGATATGTTCACTTTTTTTGTCTGGATCCTCTTCGAAACGGGGGTTCATAAAAGTCCATTGACAGCCTGAGCTTGATTGAGCTTGATTGACCGACCTCGTGAGAGGATGTCGACGCGTCAACCTCTGACGTCGCTACTGCCACCTGATACGGATGAGCGACTACCCCGCTACATTTGTGTGACATGCGTTTGGGGTAATTTGCAAACTGTAAATGATGGATCCGTCGATGTGCTCTGAGACGTAACGGGGGAACGGCGATAGATGGGTTCATACCCATCTTATCGGGCGCGCGAGCGCGCAGGAAGTGTGGGATTCGAGTTTCAAGTTGTTGATTTCGATAAGGCGTTGGTTTCAACGTACAGGGCCGGTGCCAAATACCCTCATTTTTTTTTCGCATGACCGGAAGCGAACGGAGGCACTGTGAGCAACGGAAGCTAAAAACAGCGCCACCGGATTTGTTTAGCCGGGTGTTTTCTGAAATACCCGAAGAACAAAGACATCGCTTAGATGTGCATTGGCCAATGATATCTAGGTCGCTGACTCGCGAAAGAGTGGTTGAGAGCTGCCACTCGCCTCAACTGCCCGAACGTGACCGCTTGGGAAGTTTAATTAGTGGTACGTTTCTGACAGGGCCATGTTACGATCGAACTTTATGGCTGAGGAGTGACGAAACCGACCAGACGGGGGCAAAAAAAATATGTGTAAAAAAGGAAACAAGGGGTGGGAGCTTTTGTGTTCGTCTTATCTTATCAGCCGAGGCCAATGTGGCACGGACACGTATCTGATTGCGTGTACGTCCGTGGGGGGGATAGAGCGACAACGAACAAAAGGTACATACATAAATGTGCTGATGTGAGAGCGTGGACATTGCGACCGCACCGGTTTGGCGCGGACAATGGTCCAAACATGGGTGTGATGATGTGAGCCGCGGGTTGCGACGGGCATGGAGAGCCCCGAAGGACGAGACACGTTCCGCGTCGCGAGATTCGGAAACTCTCATGATCACGTACAGCCCGTGAGGGCGATGATGTGATGGACTGGGTGGTATAGGATGGATCACGAACTGTGAAGGAAGCAGTGAAGGACCCATAGAAAGAAGAATGTCTGGGAACGGGACGGGAATCGCCGACGGTCTAAAACCTTGAACGCTAGAAAGGACACGAGACAAACATAAGGTGGAGACTGCGTGAAACTAGACGTACAAGAGAGAGATGGGAAGGCGCGAGACGGCGGGAGTGTGAGATAAGATTGACCCTGGGATGCGACGCCACAAAACAAACAAGCGCAAATAGTGATGTATGTAATATGGACGCAGATTTCCGAGATTGTCGCGCCCATTTAGCGGTAAATTTTCACCATAGATGAAGATAGAGAAATGCTTGAGCGAGCTGAATAGCATGGTTGATATTAATTTTTGAGGCGAATAGTTGAGATGAGGAATGGTGGCAGAGACGGACGCAGATAAGGGGATAATTGAAATTGTGATTTTGAAACTGAAGTAATCTGATTGGCCAGATTTAGTTATCTATTAGTTTATCGGTTCCCGTCGACACAAATCATAAACGCTCCGCGCGCTCTTTCTGTCCCCGTTTCTCCTCGTCCTTTCCCCGCTCTTCATCTCCATCTTCACATCCTCTCCTCTTCGTCCCTCCACTCTCGCTGTCCGTACAGTTATATATCTTGATCTAACACTTGCACTGACTCCCATCTAGTTCAACAATCGTACTCAAATTTCTGTTTAATCGTATCTCTAGATATACCTTCCTCCAAAAATGTCCCCAATCGTAATGGAACCCCCCGCTCTCAACATGCACCATCTCTCCCGTCTACAGCAGCAGCTCGTCTCCACAACCCCCCCAGACCAGCATACATCTACCCCCCCCGCCATTGCAGATGCCGCGCACGCCCTCCAACAGCGCATCAGCGCTGGCGAATTCACCACCTATGAGCAGCTCCTCCAACAGCAAAAGGATCGCGTCCAGCAGCCCAACGCAGCCAGCACCCCCGTCGTGCAGCAGCAGCAGCATTCCTCGCAGCAGTCGGATCAACCACAGACAAAACCTGCAGAGCAAGTCGCCGTGCCCCCGCCAGCACAGCCTCAGGCTCAGCAGCAGCAGGCTCAGCAGGCCCCACAACAGCAGCGCACCGGCTGTACAAACTGTGGGACCTTTGACACGCCTCTCTGGCGACGCGACGCCCAGGGCAAGACCATCTGCAATGCTTGTGGTGAGTCGGTGCCATCCTTTTCATCTCATCTCTTTCATTCTTCGTCACGTGTCAACGCGTGGCACGGGTTGGGTCGCGGGCGCCCTTTTCGTCCTGGCACGTTCCATGCTAGCCGGTCGATGTATATCGTCACGCTGCGTTGCGGCTACATCTACGCCGCGTGTTCTCGGCATGTACAGTCGGACTTGATCGCGATTGGCCCACATTTTTTTCCTACGCTCTTGTCTACCTACCGTCTTGTCAGTGTGCTGATTGAAATGTGTACGACTCGTGCCGTTTTTCGTTGTTTATCGTTTAGGTCTCTACCTCAAATCACGCAAGGTCGCCCGTCCCACTTCCTTGGCCCGTACTCCAACGCCTTCCACCACCTCTGCCTCCGCGCAACCCTCGTCTCAGCCCACCAGTGCTGGTGGGGAATCCGACATGTCAAATCCAAATCTGGCATCTGTAACTCCGGCAGCGTCATCTTCCCAAAATCAGCACTCGAAAACTACGGATGCTCCCTCTTCCTCTGCAC
>JBBPMO010000036.1:0-87972 GCA_038090315.1 Xanthoconium stramineum
GTCCGCCCGGACGTCTCCGGAAGCATGAAGTAAATGAATACAACCTGAAGAGAAATGCACAGGGAATAGCTAATGTCTTTGAGTATCCGTCATTGCGAATGCGAAGGCTAGCCTACATGATGTAGTACTTCCACCCTATCCGACCCCGGTGCTGTCATCAGTCACAACTCAGGTAAGTCGAGTAGAAGACGCACCCATGGACTCCATGCCAATAGGATCTACGAAGCGGGCAATAAATGCCGCGGTACGGCTCCACCATTGGTATATGGTAATACCTCTGGCTCGAGCATGGAAAGGGAAAAGTTCGACCAAGAAAGCTAGCTGCTTCGTGTACCTCTCGATAACACAAGTATCCTAAGACTCACTATAATTCAAAGCACCGAATCCCATGTTATAGACCGGACTATAGAGAAATATGAGGCTATGGAAATATGGTGAGAAGGGGGACATCCCGATGAACAACAATACTTACACCAATATCACTTGAGAGGAAACCAGGTCGTGGGTCAGCGCATATTGTGCACTGGCTATGGTCCAAGCGACAAAGATGACTAAGAGAGAGATGATAGACATCTCAAGGACGGCTTAGCACTATGGTATCGAGAGCGGGACTACACAGCACCCACTAAGTACACACTGCGACGCGGAAATCGGGGTACTGTAAACGCAAAGAATGTGCTGTTGACAAGGCTCCATCCAATCCTGGAAAGGTTCACAATGTTCTTCACCCAGTTATCGTGGATGCCAATGGTGTCTAAGACCGGCGCAAGATATTGTCTGTTAGTGTGGTTAGCGCTTCGGACGGTCTAACAAACAATGGTGCTTACGAAACCAAACTCACTCCACTCCACTGAGCAGACACGGCGAGGACAGACGCGATGATAACCCGCTTGTGCATTCCAGGGGTTGAAAATACATCCTTTGGGTTCATTTGAGCAAGTTTCAGCTCTGCTTCTAGGGTCTCCTTGATCTGAGCATACTCGGCGATGGCGAATTCCGAGGTTTCGTCGTCCTCTGCATGATACTTCACCAGAATGGCATGAGCCTCGTCCCCTCTTCCCATTGATACTAGCCAACGAGGAGACTCTGGGAGGAACGAGATGAATGATACTTGAAGTAGACTTGGAACTACTTGAAGGAGTGATGGTATTCTCCATCCCCAATTACTAATCATGGTAAACGTCCTGAGGGTCACCGCGGCGGCGGCGACAGCACCTAAGAAGGGTCAGTTTAAAGACTCCTGTAGACGATCACACTTCAATTCACCGATATCGTAAGCACCAATAAAAAGGCAGCCCATGACCGCCCGTTCCTTGGGATGGGAGAGCTCTTCATATACTTCAATAGCTAATACGAAAGTCCAATCCATATTGTCGCACCTCCAATCAGAGAAGAAGCAGCCACAGTGCCAAAGACAGTGGCAAATCCGAGGATAAAACGAGCAAGGATAAACATCGTGACTATTGGGTTCAAGATAAAAAGTCTCCTCAAGCTTCAAGGTGAGTCTATCACTTACAGTTTAGTGCAGACCCCTGAAGAATGCTTCCTATTATTGAAATCACGGCTCCGATAAATATTGGGTATCGTCTTCCGAGCTTATCGACAACGAAGGGGACAAACGGAACAGCAGCGATACAACCTAAAGGATACACGGCCAACATGAGGCCCAATGAGGCGGAACGGGGGTGGCCATAATCTGTCGCCCAAGTCAATCAATCCAACAACAACCAAGTGAACAGCTCACACTCGAGCCATGAAGGCACAGCTTGTAGGCCATTTGTCATGGACGCGTCAAACCTTACTCCGCGTCAGTACTTCAACATCGAATATAATGCAAATACTTGCCCACTCGTCATCTCCACTCCAATGCATGTCGGCGCCATCAAGAAATACAAGAGTCGAAGATTGGGTTTGCGGTACCAGGGAACCTTGTCTTGCTCAGCAAGCCGAGAGACAATCCTGTCGTTGCTTTCTATTCCAACATGGTTTCCTACGGGTTGCCCACCTCTCCTCAGGTCCATTTCAATAGCAGTCCTCCTAGTCGCAGAGGATGAGATGGAGATGGGAACGGTCCTGCCGTGGCTCTGGTTGAGAGGCACGAACGCCGTATCCTCCAGATCGGGGTCTTGCAAATGTGTTGGCTACGTGTTTTGTCTGGGTCTCGATGAGGCGCATCCCTTACGCTCTGGTACTAGTACGAATGCTTGTTAGGCCCAGCACACCCCTTTCGAGCGTGCCTGTTCCCGCAGAAAACCTATTCCTGTCAGCAGTCACAATCCCAAGATCTCGTGATCATTCCCTCCTTTACCCACCTATTGATGGATTTGTCGACACGTGAGTCACATCGTGAGAGGGTGTGGCGGCAAATAAGTACACCATGTTCTGACCACGGTCTGAAATGCTTATGGAATTCCAGAGTTTTTCTTGTGTCACGAAAGGTTGTTGTCGTAGATGTTCCAAGTGGTTTCTGACTAAACTAAGTAGTTGCCTCTGGAGTGCCGTGTGCGTGCCGATTACCAATTAGTGTCCGTGGCTGTGTTGGCGGGGCTTGCTCTCGTCTCGCCAAACTACAATGTTTCCGTTCGATTCCTGGCGACCTGACATTCCATCGACAGCATGGCAGATAGAGTGCCAGATCACCAGAAATCAAAGCACAGATTTTTTGACGAGAAACCGGGGCATTGATGCGGTGAGGCACGTCATTCATTTGCTTGTTAGGAAGACCGTGACGGTTCTCAGATCTCGTACTGTACGGTGCCCTGGCAGCCCTGCGCCTGGTCAACGCAATCCCGGACGACCAAGAATCAAGCAGACGAGCTATTATTATTTGTGAAGTGGCAGTCAGCGAGGTATTGACATTTCGAAATCACGATTCTGATATGTGTAGCAAGTGCTACTCTTAGACCGACAGGACAAAAGTCGCAACCCCATTTGTGCAGAACTTGAATGTATGTCTATTGTAATTGGCTATACCGTACTGATCATGGAATGAGCCGTTGTGAGAGAATCGTAGAGCTGAAGCAAATACAACCAGGTGTACACAAAAAGAAAAAAGCCAGGAGGAAAACAACACGCGGAAGAGATCGAGAACTAGTCAATGACGGTATATATCCTTCGTAATGTCAGATTCGGACGTAGCCCATCGTTGTTCGTATCCGTTCTGCGTCCGAGTCCGCGGGGTATACAAGGGTGTGGGAGATGAAGGGTATGAGGAGGTGTGAAGGTGAGCTCGTGAGGATCGCAAGTCGGTCTTGTCTAGACGAAGTATCTTGGTGCTCAGTGACGTGGGTCGCGGAGAGCTAGTGTTTGTTTGTTACCTCATCCTCTTTCTTGATGAAATGAAAAAACATGCTCACGCATATTGGCAGAGCCAGGATGTAGATGTGGTGATAGAACACCGAGAGCAGAACTTGGTAATAGTCTATCGTCAAAGTAACTGACCTATAAATAGCGGTAGCTGTTCCCCCTTGTGCAGGAGATACTGCAGATGTGTACTTGCGAGTCACCGAATGTTACAAAAGGATCAAACGCCAAGCGTGTTTGGAAGGCGTCACCCTAGTACTAGTGCACGAACATGATTTGTTTCCAGACGACGAAGAAAACATTGTACGTGACTAACCATCCGCATAGCACATGGTAAAGCCCAATCGGAATCGTCTCGCATGAACCACCCTGAACATATTGCTGATACGGAAATGCGTTATACGCGCTACAACTGTCGAAGACCTTAACGTGAAAGAAAGGCTCAATGCATGTCTCTTCAATTGTCTTCCATAGCCGCATGAGTAGTTATCTCCCCATGTTCTAGCAGTGCCTCGAGTTCGGAATTTCTGCGGACCTCATGATCATCCTCAAACACTATCGACGCATCAGCGACAAAGGACGTTTGAATGTTAGCACTTACAGAAAGCCAATTCTTCAAGAGTCCGCCCGGACGTCTCCGGAAGCATGAAGTAAATGAATGCAACCTCAAAAGAGATACACAGGCAGTAGCTAATGTCTTTTAGTATCCGCCTTTACGAATGCAAAAGGCAGCCTACATGACGTAGTATTTCCAGCCTATCCAACCCCGCCAGTGTCATCAGTCATAAATCAGATAATGAGCAGAGAACACACCAATAGCCTCGATGCCAATAGGATCCGCGAAGCGAGAAACAAACGCTGAAATGCGGCTCCACCATTGGTATATATTAATACCCCTGGCCCGAGCATGGAAAGGGAAAAGCTCGACCAAGAAAGCTAGCTGCTTCGTGTACTTCACGATAACACAGATATTCTAGGACTCACTATATTTCAAAACACCGAATCCCATGCCATAAGCTGGAGTATAGAGAAATATGAGGCTATGGGAATATGGTGAGAGCGGAAACGTCCCGATGAATAACAATACTCACACCAATACCACTTGAGAGGAAACCAGGTCGTGGGTCAGCGCATATTGCGCACTGGCTATGGTCCAAGCGACAAAGATAACTAAGAGAGAGATAACACATGCCTCAAGGACGGCTTAGCACCATGGTATCGAGAGCGGGACCACAGAGTACCCACTAAGTACGCACTGCGACGCGGAAATCGGGGTACTGTAAACGCAAGGGATGTGCTGATGGCAAGGCTCCATCCAGTCTTGACAAGGTTCACAATGTTCTTCATCCGGTTATCGTGGATGCCAATGGTGTCTAAGACCGGCGCAAGATATTGCCTGTCAGTGTGATAAGCCCTCCGGACAGTCTAACAAATAGCAATGCTTACGAAACCAAACTAACTCCACACCACTGAGCAGACACGGCGAGGACAGACGCGATGATAACCCGCTTGCGCATTCCCGGGGTTGAAAATACATCTTTTGGGTTCATTTGAGCAAATTTTAGTTCTGCTTCTACGGTCTCCTTGATCTGAGCATACTCGGCGATGATGAATTCCGAGGTCTCGTCGTCCTCTGCATGATACTTCACCAGAACGGCATGAGCTTCGTCCCCTCTTCCCATCGATACTAGCCAACGAGGAGACTCTGGGAGGAACCAGATGAATGAGACTTGAAGTAGACTTGGCACCACTTGAAGGAGCGATGGTATTCTCCATCCCCAATTACTAGTCATGGTGAACGTCCCGAGGGTCACCGCCGCAGCGGCGATGGCACCTGAGAAGGGTCAGCTTAACGACTCCCGTAGACGATCGCACTTCAATCCACCGATATCGTAAGCGCCAATAAAGAGGCAGCCCATGACCGCCCGTTCCTTGGGATGGGAGAGTTCTTCATATACTTCAATAGCTAACATGAAAGTTCAAATCATATTGCCGCACCTCCAATTAGAGAAGAAGCAGCCACGAGGCTAAAGACACTGGCAAACCCAAGGATAAAACGAGCAAGGACAAACATCATGACTATTGGGTTCAAGATGAAAAGTCTCCTCAGGTTTCAGGGTGGTCTTTCACTTACAGTTTAGTGCAGACCCTTGAAGAATGCTCCCTACAGTTGAAATCACGGCTCCGATAAATATCGAGTATCGCCTTCCGAGCTTATCGACAACGAAGGGGACAAACGGAACAGCAGCGATACAGCCTAAAGGATACACGGCAGACATGAGGCCCAATGAGGCGGAACGGGGGTGGCCGTAATCTGTCGCCCAAGTCAATCGATTCTGATAATAGTAACCGAGCGGACAGCTTACACTCGAGCCACGAAGGCACAGCTTGCAGGCCATTCATCATGGACACGTCAAACCTTACTCCGCGTCAGTACTTCGACATCGAATGTAATGCAAATACTTGCCCCGTCGTCACCTCCACACCAACGCATGTCGGCGCGATCAAGAAATATAAGTACCGGAGATTGGGTTTGCGGTACCAGGGAATCTTGTCTTGCTCAGCAAGCCGAGAAACAATCCTGTCGTTGCTTTCTATTTCAACATGGCTGCCTCCGGGTTGCCCACCTCTCCTCAGGTCCATTTCAATAGCGGTCCCCCCACTCGCAGAGGATGTGATGGAAGCAGTCCTACCGTGGCTCTGGTTGAGAGGCACGAACGCCGTATCCTCCAGATCGGGGTCTTGCGAAGGTGTTGGCTACGTGTTTTGTCTGGGTCTCAATAGGGCGCGTCCTGCACGCACTGCGTACTAGCAGGATTAATGCTTGTCAGGCCCAGGATACCCTTTTGAGCGTGCCTGTTCCTGCAGAAAATCTATTCCTGTCAGCGGTCACAATCCCAAGATCTCGTGATCATTTCCTCCTTTACCCACCCCACCTGTTGACGGAATCGTTGACACGCGAGTCACATCGTGGGAGGGCGCGGCAGTGAACAGGCGCCATATGTCCGCCTCTGACCCACTCACACGCCATGTTTTGACCACGGTCTGAAGTGCTTATGAAACTCCAGAGCTTCTCTTGTGTCATGAAAGGTTGTCGTACGTGTCATAGATTTTTAAGGCTTTCCTGACTGGACTAGTTGCCTCCGGAGCGCCGCGTGCGTGCCGAATTCCAACGGTGTCGAGAGGTCGGGAGCCATGGAGCAGACTTTGACCCTGCTGCAGTGCGCTAAGCCTGTTCAAGGCGCTGGAGGACCTGTGGCTGTGTCGAGGCTTGCTCTCGTCTCGCCAAACTACAATGCGTCTGTTCCCTTCCTGGTGATCTGACATTCCATCGACAGCATGGCTGATGGAGTGGCGGATCACCAGAAATGTCACGATGCTTGAGAAAAAACAGTCTTCTGAAGCGGTAGGGCATGGTTTCATTTTCTTGTCAGAAAGACAGTTTTCAGGTCCGAGATCTTGTGTGGTTTGCCCTGGTTAGTGCAATGTTGGGTGACTAAGCTTGAATCAAGCAGACGAGCGGATTGGTGAAGTAGTCGCATGAAATATGTATCAACATTTCCAAGTCTCGATTCTGATGTGAAGCAAATACTGCTCTGGGATTGACAGGACAAAGGTCGCAGTCCCGTTTGCGCAGAATGTCTATTGCAATTGGCTATACAGTACTGATTATGGAATGAGTTGTCGTGAAAGAATCATAGTGCTAAAGCGATACATCCGGGCGTACACAAGAAACAAAAAAACGTTACATAAAGAAAAAACATGAGCAAGAAATCGAGAACCAATCAACGACGGTATATATCCCTCGTAATGTCAGATTCGGACGTAGCCCATCGTTGTTCATATCCGCTCTGCATCTGAGGCTCCGGGGTATGCAAGGACGTGGGAGATAAAATGTATGGGGAACTGTGAGGGTGAGCTCGTGAAGATCGCAAGTCAGTCTTGTCAAGACGAGGTGTCTCGGTGTTCCGTAAGGCAGGTCGCGGAGGACTAGTATTTCTTTGTTAGCTCGCCCTCTTTCATGAGGAATCAAAATGCATGCTCACGCATATTGGCGTGATCCAGAGATCGTGGCAGAGTCACGTTGTAGATGTGATGATACAGCAGAACTAGATAAAAAACGGCGGTCAGAAAAAAGACGCTTGCCTCTCGCCAAAGCAACTGACCTATAGAGAGCAGCAGCCATTCCAGGAGATGCAGTGCGGGAATGCACTTGTGAGCCACCGTACGCTAGAGAAGGATCGAACGCCAAGCGCGCCCGGAAGGTATCATCCTGTGACAAACAAGAGGACGGTGTTTGAGCGGATGTGTGTGATGAGCGCCTAAAAGACGTCAACGTTTCCGTACATGACTCCGTTGGAAGGTATGCAGGGATGCGCCATCGATCGTCGGTGTTCCGACGACGGGCGCCGTATGATGGCTGGGGAGGGTAATGGAAGGGAGTGGAGTAGACCGATGGGGTTGGATGGTACACGCTTTGTCCGTAGGCGCCTTCGTCAAGGGAAAGCGGTGTGGCAGAGAAGGGCGGAGGAGCAAGAACATAAGGTTCCGTTGCACGATCGTTCTGCACTGCCAACAACTTGGTGTCTGCAACGGAGGCAAATCTGCTCGCTTGTCCCCGCAAATGGGTGTCTGCAGGGCTGGGCGGCAGGGGCCGGGGCACCCGGATGTTCTCGCTGGCGGGTCTAGGGGGGCCTTTTGGGGTGCTGGGGGCGGTGTGGATCGCAACGCCCCTCGGGGTTTTATCAGAGAGGGCCCAGTCATTCAGTTGGTCCCTGAATGAGCGTGCTTTCAAGACCTCTGAATCGAGCGCTTGGACGTCGACGACTTTCTGGTCATGCTGGAGGAAGAGTTCGTATGGGGGCGGGGGCGGGACGTATCGTTCAGAGTCGCTCATGGCGAGTGAACATGGACGAGAAGATGAGACTTGTGAGAGATAAAAGAGCGCCCGAATGCAAGCGAGGGGACATCTTTGAATACCTTCAAAAGGTACAGCTGACACCGCAACGTAATACAAACACGAGGATCGCGTTCATTTCGCCCGCGTACATACCCGGTTGACTCATCTCCGGCTAATTACCACCATGTCCTCAGGTCTGCGAATCGCCGACAACATATTATGTGCATTTGCCTAAACTTCGATCCCTTCTTGATTCGTTCCCTACAGCACACTCAGATTGAGATTGTCCTCATCTCCAGAATACTCACTAGCTTCGGCAGCCGCAAATATACATCTGTTCCTGATGGTAGATGTACGTCAATCGTTGGCCTGCACTCGCAATCATCAATTACCACTTACCCCATCCATCCAAAGACACCAATTCCAGAGAGCCTCCGAAATACCTAGACAACGCTGTCAGACCTCGTTTCAAGGGTCGATGCGGACATACGTCGCGAAAATGTTGCTCATGGGCAACCCTAAACCTATCCGTTGGTGTGGTGCGATTCCGGCCTCGCTCTCAGGGTCCTTGCCCGCTTCGGAACGTTCCGTCTCCCTGAGTCCGACCTGCTCGCCGACGGTTGCTTTCACACCCCTGGAACTGGCCGTTCGCAACGCTACCAAGCGATCGTCATCCATCCTTGTAGCATTCCGGACGTGAGAAAATGAAAACAGGTCGGATGGGGATTGGATGGATGCCGAAGAAAGCCCACCACCTGCAAGTTTTAAGCCAATCATTTATCAATCTGGGGCACGGACTATTCTGACCTTGATCCGATATACGAACTCCAACATCGTTTTCCCCAGCTACGATTGTCGCACGGACAGGTGGCAAGGCGATCGCGTCCCGATGTCGAAGCTCAGTGGCCCGCATCGCCTACCAAGAAGACGCATGAGGTCACTAATAAAGGACCTGGTGAGAACTCACGTTTTTCAATAGTTCAAACAAGATGTATCTGTTTAGGGCTTAGCCATTTCACAGGTAGAACAATAAGCCGCGCTTACTCTAGATGTTCGCGTATAAACGAGAACTTCGTGTCCATATGCCCATCCACGATGACTTCTGGCCACTTCCTGTCGTGTCCGTTCTCTTCCATGTCATCCTCAATGCAGTATGGCCGGTCTCGCAAAAGCTTCACGCATTTGTCCATGCTACTCTTGAGGTTGAGCGCAGTATAGATGATACCGACATGGGGATCTTGTGCTTCCAGCGAGTTCTTTCCCAGCGATTTCGTCAGCGCAACGTGATGTTCAGCAAGTACACGCCTTGATATACGCGAAACCAACATCCGACGCATAAACGAATCAAGAGAGTCGGGAGGAAGGTGAGGCGATGCGAGCGACAGTCCGAGGGAGAGGCTTGGTATTACGGGAGCACTAGGGTTCGGTTCAGATGAGAAAGAATGACACGGGTATGCATTCAAGACACACTGTTCGTCCAAAAGGTTTTGCAGAAATTCACAAAAGGTTTCGTTCTCAGATAAGTTAGTAATTTGGGGGAAGCGTCTGAATCTGTGCACAAATTAGTACTACCCTGAGGAGGAGCAAAGGACGTCCAGAACTTTTCAAAAGCAGACCAATAGAGCTGGACAGGAACGGTGAACTAGAGGCAGCGGGAAACGCGTTTGGATGGTGCTCACTTCGTATACCCTGGCTACGCCTTCCTGGGTGACTACCACGTATGGCAGAGCTTGGAGATCTCTTATGCGGTGGGCTATTCGGACTGGTAATTCAGTGCGGACATAGTTGGCACTCTAGGGGAGTTATTGCACGAGGGTACGACGAGCGAACACGAAGCATGCCTTGATCAGCCGGTCTTTGTCCATCTGCCGCCCGAAAAAAACCTAGCATGGTATCGCTCAGTGGGAGTAGAGTAGCAGCAAGGAGAGCCATGTACGAGCTGTCGGAGGGTGAGCCGGTGAGCTTCCTTTGCGGCATAAATGTCTAGTTGGCGATTTTGATAAAAGTGAAGGGCGGTGGAGTAAGAACGCGTCTGAAGATGTGAAGAGAGTTGTCGAGCAAGACAACCACTCTGCCATGACATGATAATATGGTCAGAAACGGATGTGCACGTCATCAATAGGGTTGACTCGGCGTGGAGTCATAGATCGCGTTCGCTGGCAAGGTCGTCTCACACGGCTATGGACAACTTTCACTCGTTTATAGGATACCCTCTGACCGCAATGCACCAATGATCAAGAACGCGGACCTGCGGTCTCGGTCTACTCCAACCCAGTCACCTCTTTGTTTCGTCGGGAGGCCCTCTTCACCTGCCACAAAGATCTCGTCTTCATCCTCAGCGACTTGCTCGTGTTCTCGGCTCAACCTCTCTTCCTCTTCGCGATCCCAGAGCACCTCCTCCCACTGAGAATCACTAACTGCTACAGCGACCGTCTTTGCATCTCGTATGTTAGGCAACACTGACAAGAGAAGATTGGACAATAGTTCGGATGTACCGTCGGCAGCTTGTGAATGAAGGACCGGGAGTGGGAGATACTCGGCCTACACGTCAGTGTGAGTAGACAGCGGTAAACATGGACCACATTCTACGGACCTCCAACAACATGCCCTTTACTGCACCCCCTGCCAGAATGACGTTGCCCACGCGAACGAGCCAGTCGTTGCCGATCGCAAAAACGTGACCTTCGACAGTGAGCTGCTGAGATGGAGCTTGTGCACGCTGCGATGAGCCAACGCTGCTCTGTCGGACAGGCATCCACCGTGCTTTAAGTTGGCCGAGCAACTGTTCCAACGCGCCCGGAGGCCGGAGAGTCAAGAAAGTCGTACGATAGTGCGGGAGATGGGGCACTTGAGAAGGGGGGCGGCCATCGGTCCCTTGGCTGGCTGCTAAGACGTCTGCACGGGACGGAGCAGCAGGGTCCTCCAAGAGCACAAAGACGTGGTCGTTCATGGTCAGCGCACACATGGACCGCTCAGCATGGATGGAGAGGCCTGGGGTAGAGCCAATGGTTGACCTGTATGAACGAACGCCCAGTGTCCAGCGTCCCTTGCTCTGACCCTGGGACGGGAATCAACACGAGGCTCGGTCGGTGTGGGTCGACTGCAGCGAAGAGCTACGAACGTGGTGGTTTCGTATGATGTTTTCCGCGATGAGTTCCAGCCCCGACGTCGGTGGATTTATCCATCTCGCCAGCCTGTACAAACGTAAGCTATGGTGGTTGTTTTGTGGTGGGTTTGACGCACCCTGTAAAGCCCATCTTCGTTGGTGTTGTGGACAAGAGCGTAGCGTGGGTATTACGCGCGACGCGTCTATCATGCCTCCCAAACGCAAAGTCCAAGACGACAACGCGACTCCAAGACGCGTAACACGACGACGACAGCAGCCTATCGCTGACGATGAGCCAGATGAACTCAACTTGGCGTCCACAAAACCCCCGTCCACGCCTGGTCCCCGGCCTGGTCCGCGTGTCGTGATGGACTACATAGAAATTGTCACCCCCAGATCCTTTCCACTCACACCGAGGGGCAACGTTGCATGTGCATCCCCAACCGTCAACGGTTTGAAGCTCAAGGCCCTCAACGTGCCGTCGACTCCTTCAAGGCAACTACACCCTCTACCGACTTCACCAGCGAAAACCATTCCATCAACCCCGTCCCGGGCCCGCCCTCCCCTTACGCCGCGCGTCTCTGCCTTGAAGCTACACCACCAACCCAACGATGTTCCCGTCACACCGAGCAAGCGTTCTTCCCCCAAGAAAGGCGGTGGCCTCCCCTCTCCTGCCAAACTCCCCGGTGTGTTGCCCGCCCACTTGGCACCTTGTCTACGACTACAAAAACGCGCTATTCTGGGTGCACTCCAGTCATCCTTGTCACCCGAGGACATTGACAATGACGACGACCTATCCACTAATAGAACCGCCTATACTCAGTTGTATAATTTACTCCATGGCACGACCACCCGTGGAGAGGGTAACAGTTGTCTTTTGCTTGGGCCGCGCGGCAGTGGGAAAACCTCAGTAAGTTGTCATTGTACCAACGGATTCTTTTGAGTAACCGTCAATAGGTCATCGAACGTGCAGTCAAAGATCTTCCAGAGGAACCAATAATACTTCGGCTATCTGGTCACACTCAACATAATGACCGATTAGCTCTGCGCGAAGTTGCACGACAACTGTCCCAGCAAACCGGCAAGTCGTTCTTGCACGAGACAGAAGAAGACGCGGAAGAGGAACACAACCCGTTTATCGATCCAGGTACTACGCTATCCATCCCGCCACCGTCTCATCTTCCCGCCTTGATATCTGTACTGCCCACCCTCTCCCGTCCGATCGTTGTTATCCTCGATGCTTTTGATCTCTTTGCACATCATGCCAGGCAGTCTCTGCTTTACTGTCTCTTGGACACTGTCCAAAGTTGCAAGGTGGGACAAGGCAACAACGGGCTGGCGGTCGTTGGTATTACCACCCGTATCGACACCATCAACCTGTTAGAAAAGCGTGTAAAGAGTCGGTTTTCAGGCCGCATGATACGAACTGCACCTCCGTCCGATCTACTCTCCTGGATAAATATCTCGCGAGGACTTCTGAACACGCCTGTTGACAGTTCTAGCGAGTGGAGTAACCTTTGGGCGTTTGCGGTGCAGGCTTTTCTCGAGGATCGGAAGGTCGTGGACACGATAAGAGACACATTTGCGTTGACTCGGGATGTCAGAATGCTCAAGCAAATGCTGGTAGGTAGTCATTTTCGTATCACTTGACAGCGGATAATGGTGGTACAGACTGCGATCGTCACCAATTTGCGGACAACGTCACCATTTCCAACAGCATCGCATATATCTGTGGCAGTTTCAGCTCAGCGGCTTCGCCCCAAGTTCTCGAATTTACGAGGTGAGGTTTTGTCGCTCTCCGTCGGACTATGGCACTGAATGTATGCGCTCAATAAAGCACTGCCCTACCCCTCGATCTGCCTGTTGGTCGCTGCGATGCACGCATATTCAGCTGGCCACGACATGATCACGTTTGAGATGCTGCATGATGCATTCCGAGAAGAATTCCGTGCCTCCTCGGCAGCTCCCGTTCAGATCGAAGGGGGCAGTATTGGAATGGCAAGGTGTACACGAGAAGTTCTCATGAGAGTACGTCGCACCGAGCAACTGCATTCATTTCTCATGTGAGACTTTAGAGTTTTGAAGAGCTTGTGGGTGCACACATGTTCACGAGCGTCGCGGCACCGTCGCCCAACATCGCGCCCGATTTTGTGCGCTATCGCTGTCTGGTCGAGAGGGGGCTTGTGAAGCAAGCGGTGAATGCAATGGGACAAACCAACGTTAAAAAGTGGTTCAACAAAGCGTCTTGATTTCATGTGCTGTAGATGTGATTATGTAATGTATAACCCTTGTCTCCGACCCTCGTTAGCGATGAAACCCGCAGATCCGTCGGACCCCTTCGCTGTTGACTACATCGACGAGTCGTAAGCCCCGCACCGTTTCCACTCATTCCTTCGCTGAGTTCACTAGCCATATTGATGCATTCAAAGCCGCGCTCCAGCTCGACGAACACGACCACTTTGGCACCGCGTCCAGTCCGGGTACGCCGGTCCCGCAGAGCCCCCGAGTGAGAAAGGTCTCTGCGTTGTCGGACTTTGCACCCATCAATCTCAAAGTGAAGAGGTATTCGTTCCGTCTCTGTACAACCCTTTCCCCACTGATCTCACTCAAGGAGGAGGAAGCGAGAAAGGTCTCCAGAGCACAGGCAAGAATGGCTGTTCCTTCTCGTGAGGTGGCCGCTTTTGGTATGTGCACAGATCACCCACTCCACCTGTGTAATCATATTCACATCGCCGTCTGTCACAGCTGTTCATTTTCATCATCATCGCGGCGCAGTTCAGTTTATACATATTCATTAGACAAGTGGTCAACACCAAGGAATGGCTGTCTGCATGTGAGTCGAACCGTTAGTCGTTACGATATTGCCTCACCCTCTATCAGGGAGGGGTCGGAAAGGGGAACTTCGCCGACGTCTCCGTGCTTCACGAACTTATGAAGTAAGTCACTCAATTTGGACTCTGTTCGCTTGGATTTAATTGTACCATGACTGCAGGAGTGGAAGGAAGCAGCCTCAATCCTGGACAGATACTTGGACTTTCACGAGTGGAAACGGATTGACGAAGACCCCTTCTTTGATTGGAAGTTGGTCAGAAAGGTGTGAATACTCTCACATCTCGCCGAGACACATAACTCCAACTCACGACCAGGTCAATCGATCGCTCAAGATATTGAGAGAGCGTAATGACGTTCGTGGGGTGCTTGGAGTACTGGAAACGTGTATCCGGAGCAACTTTGCTGGCGTCGAGTCACCGAGGTAATTACCACGTGATCGATTGATCGGATCTCGAGCTGATTCCCTTTTGAAGGTTGTACAGCGAAGTCGTTCTTTTCTTGTTAGATTGCCGAGACACGTCTAACTCCCCTCTAGACTTTTTTTGGAACCAAGAATTTGATCGAATGTGTGTCGCTAGTCCATTGGCTGGCTCTACTGACAGTGACAGTTATATATTTTGTCAGCATATCACAACGAGCAAGAAAGAGCTATCCGCTTCATCCGCGAGTCCACGGAGTTATCAAACGAGGAGAAGAAGCGATTTTTCAAGAGCGCAAGCACTAATCTGGGTACCTCTGCCTTATGTCTATCTGGAGGCGCGTCATTCGGTTATTGTGAGTAAATTGACTCGCGAAAACATTACTTGTTAACCGTTTGGAATGTAGACCATGTAGGAGTAGTGAAGGCATTCCTGGACGCTGGCTTGTTACCTCGAGTCATTGCGGGGACATCTGCAGGTGGTCTTATTGCTGCACTCGTGTGCTGTAGAACAGACGAAGAATTGAAGCCCCTCTTGGTCCCCGAATTGGCCCATAGACTAAGCGCTTGCGAGGAATCGTTCGAGGTGTGGATCAAGCGTTTTTGGAAGACGGGTGCGAGATTCGACAATGTGGCATGGGCTCGGAAGGTTTGTTGTCTCTAAATGGTTACCGCCTTTACTCTTGACTGAAATCACGCCTAGTGTGCATTCTTCACGAGGGGCTCGATGACTTTTCGCGAGGCGTATCTTAGGACAGGGCGGATACTTAACATATCCGTCATCCCGGCTGACCGTCACTCGTCAGTTCTGTAATTGGCCATTCGGAACTCCTCTAATCTCGAGTTTACAGGCCAACAAAGTTGCTGAACTATGTTACTGCTCCGGACACAGTCATCTGGAGCGCTCTACTGGCCTCAGCGGCGGTGCCTGGTATACTGAATCCTGTGGTATTGATGCAGAAACTCAAGGACGGCCGCCTTGTACCATGGAATTGGGGAAGCAAGTTCAAGGATGGCTCTCTAAGGTTCGATCCCGCTGAATTGACATTGTAGGCCGTCCATTCTCATATTCGTTTACAGGGTGGATATACCAATCCAAGCTCTTAATCTTTACTTCAATGGTGGGCTTGTGACCTCTTCGATATCCGCAGAGTGATTGATATCTCATGTGTAGTCACCCATCCGGTTGTATCTCAGGTCAACCCACACGTCCATCTATTCTTCTTCGCACCTCGGGGTTCCGCAGGGAAACCCGTAGCCCATAGGAAAGGAAAAGGTACGCCGCAAACGGTCTTGACGGATCACCGTAATTGATGTAGGTAAAGGCTGGAGAGGCAACTTCCTATTATCTGCTGCCGAACAATGGCTCAAACTTGAGCTCACGAAGAATTTCAAGGTAAGTAACAAACTTGGAGCACTGTCAGCACTTGAAGACAAAACTTGGTTTATAGGTCATCCGAGACCTCGAACTGCTTCCACAGCTGTTGGGCCAGGACTGGTCGAGTGTCTTTCTTCAGCGATTTGATGGCACTGTGACGTATGTATCCGTTTAACGGTCGTATTTCATATTTCACACTTTTGTCAGGATATGGCCAAAGACACGACTCTGGGTGAGTACCTCTACTCTCACATCGTGTGTTTGATTCAGTCCAACCCCTTACAGGACTGGTTCCGCATACTAAGTGACCCGGATCCTGCCGAACTTCAGAGGATGATCCGAGTCGGCGAGTTGGTTACTTGGCCAAAGGTAGGGTCATCCTTCTGGGAACTCGTGCACAATTAACATTGCCTGCAAAGTTGCACATCATAGAGAACCGGTATCGAATTGAGAAGGAAATAATGCTTGGTCGACAGACTATCCGTCGTGCTATACAACGTGTACGATCGAACCAGACCCCCACTAACACGGACGGCGCCGTCAACGACGGTATCCCCCCGAAATCTCTCCCCGGAATTCGGTTTCCAGAAATCTCGACAACCATCGAGCCACCCTTAGCGATGGATACAGATGCGGAAAAGGCGTTTGCTAATAATGGGACAGCATGGTACTTTCGGCGCGGGCGTCCCAATGTCGGTGATGCTGTGGAGTCGGGCATGTCAACGCCGGTTGAAGCCGGATTCACAAGTACCACGGATCCCCTCCGCTCCCCTGTTATTCGTCGCAAGTGGGCTGAGGATCTTCTCGATTCGCGAGGTTCTCCAGATGGAGATTTACCCGCTTCACGAGAGCGCTCTCCTACTGCACATCGTGCTGGCGGCTCTGCACAGCCCACCTTTTTCGGTAGAATAGGACGGAAATCTGCTTCCGCATTATCGCTGCCGTTTTCCTCGCCGCTCAAGTCTTCCAGGGTTGTGAGAAGTAGAGAGCCCAGCCAAGAACTTAGTTCAGACAAACACGAGCCTCCATGGAGTAGTGATAGCTCCTCAGAAGACGAGACGACCCCTTATGAGCTCAGACATACGTGGGCAGCTGGCCTGTCGCCCCTCGTGCAAGACACTCAGGATGAGTCTAATCACGGAGGGCCATTGCAAGATGCGGACTCGGATTAATACTGGACTCTACCATTTACCTGTACTCTGTAGTGTAGCCGTACACATGTATTAGCTTTCTCTCATACACTGCCAGTTTTGGAACGTATTGTGGGGCACCGCTAAATATATGTAGCCCCTGAACTCGCTGCCTGATCGCCTAAACCACCATGTCTAGTCCCACACCACAGCTACTCGCAGAAGCTGCGGCCAGGCGTCATTCAAGTGCGGGAACAGGCAATGCGGATGCTTTGCGCATGCAGGAGCACGAGAAACGCCAAAACTTTCGCCGCCTCATCGACCCAGGCATCCTTCGGCCAAACTCGAAACCAACCGCCATGGAGTCTCTCAAGGCGAGCGTCGTCCCGATTTCCCTCGACGCGCTCAATCCTGACCCGGATCTCGATGTTGACCCTCATGCACGGCATGCACATCACAGGCCCTGTCCACGATGGCAGAAAACATCCTGCGCGAGCCCGATAACCCGAAATTCCAGACGTTCAAGCGCGAAAACAACCTCATCAAGCGCCGGTTGATAGAGCCGAAGGGCGCACTCGAGTATGCACTGGCGGTGAGTCGTCGGCCCTTGCTTGTAGTCGCGCTGCGCGTGCGCGTGCGCCCCGCTTCACATTGTGACCCGTCGCTGATACGCCACCGCCCGTCCCCAGCTCGGATTCTGTCCCAAAGTGAGTTCGACCCCGACATCTTTCGTTGCTGGCGATGGGGGACACGCCTGACGTGACGCCACTGCCGACGCGGTTCACATCGCTGGCGTCTTTTGTCCTTAGGTGGTCAACTTTCAGTCGCATTACGTCTTCAACACGCACAAGATGGACGACTTGCGGATCGGTGCTGCGATCCTCAAGGAGGCGCTCGATCGCGAGATGGATAAGGAGGATCGGGCACGGCGGAGTATGGAGGAGCAGAAGGCGGTTGCTGCTGCTGCTGCTCAAAACGTACGTGTCCCTACGTCTTTCCGTTGGGCGTCGCGATATCGCTGGGATGCTGACTGGCTCTGATAGGTCATGTTGGCGTTTATGGACGATCGCAAGACAAAGATGATGCGCGATGAGATGGAGCGCGAGTCACGCGAGGCTCGGGAATCGGCTCGAACATCTGGAGGTGTAGCTTCGCCGCCTCCGCCCTCGCCGGTACAAAGTCCCGTTCCCATGCCTGGACTAGGGCACACGTTGGCCTCGGTCGATAACCCTGACGTAGACCAACCACCACCATACCAAGAAGACTCATGATCTCACTTTTTGCTGTATACATATATCATAAATGTAGCGATGATTTACGAGACAAAGAAACGAAACAAAGAGAGTGGAGTGCCCGAGAGAAAATAATAACTTTAGAATTTCTGAATCGCGTCCATCACATCACCCATGGCAGGCAAGGGAGGCAAGGGAGGCAACGGTGGAAGTACGAATGTGGGCGTTCCTTTGCCGACTGCGTCTACAGTGGACGGGTCTTCCACTATCAGCACAATCAGAGATCCTGTACCAGAGCTGCCTTGTCAAAAGGCTCACCAGTCGCCTCCTCGTATGCCGTTGTTTGCTGCGCGACGATGCTCTCGTCTGATTGCCGTTTCCGAAGAGGACGTGTCAAAAACTCAGGCTTGTGACCGTTGGTGTGCAAGGGAGGAGGTCCGGGCGCCGGCCGTCGGTCAGCCAACAACAATTTCGGAGGGGTCTCGGCGCGTAGCTTGCGGTCTTCACGGGGAGGAATCGCAAGAGTTGCACTCGAAGTACTACGCTTGTGTCCTACAGACATCATGGATTTGACAGCATGCGACAAGCGTAAACTCGTCGTCCGCACATGTGTGTGCGTGCGAGTAGGTGAGGGAACGTGTGGTGTTGGAACTTCGGACACGGCCGGAGACGGAATTCCTGAACTGCGAGCGCGGGGGAGGGGTAAGTGGAGTAGAGTTGACGGTTGCTCGAGAGGAAAAACAAGCTTCTCTGGTGAGTGCGCGATTGCGGTCCCCGAATTGCGGACGCGGGGAAGGGATAACAGGGCCAGAGCTGGTGACTGCTCGAGAGGAAAGATAGACTTTTCTGGTGATGGTGCGGTTCCTGGTCTCGAGCGCGGTGGGTGGAGCATGGAATGGTCCCGGATAGTGCGACGCTGCCGCGATTCTGGCACTGGTATAGGAGGTAAATCTGCACATTTCTTCGCCATCATGGATGTGAGGTCTTGCATATACCCGCTTGGAGTCCACACTACCCCATCCTGAAACACTTCAGTGTGAAGCTCTAGGTGCGTTTTCGAGATTCGTGCTCGCTGCTTTCCCAGAACTCGAAGGACCAAGTCATGTAATTCCACATGCGTCTTCCGTGGTCCCCGTACTATGTTATTCGTCGGCGGTGGATCAGTCGTCAAGTCACCAACATCCGTATTTTGTGCGACCTGTTCTTGTCGAGGCACCAGCATTGGAGCAGCAGGGTAGAGGTCAGTGTACGAATGTACTACGATTTCTGGGTCAATCGGCTTGGGCTGTAACCTATCCTCAGTCACGAAACAAGATTGATTGAATGCGGTTATTACCTTGGATAATTCAAGGGATGCCTTGGCAGACTCGTATTCACCTTCATCAAGTGCTCCAGGAATGTGAACTGAATCGCTGGGATACGGTTGCACAAATGGATATACGGGAGGGTCTGAGCATTGTCACGTTAGTAGGTAACGGAAACACAATCCTGCAAAACATACAGATCAAAATGCAGGGATACTGTGGCCTGATCATCACAGACTCGCCATCGTTAACCGGCAGGGCAAGGTATATGGACTCGAGGGACCAGGGGTAACTTGCAGGGTCTGATGGAATTTTAGAAAGCCCGAATACCGTGAATTTAACACCTACAAAGGTCAAATACGGGATAGCGGACGGGTAATTTCACATTGACCGATTTCATTACCCTCGATGGACGTATAGACGGCGGCGATTGCTCTGGTTCGATCGGGTGGCTAATTTCAACCGAGGAATAAGGATACGGGATTATGAATGGATAAACTGGGGGGTCTATTATAATACAAGACTTAGCCCAAGTTTCCAATTAGATAAACGACATACAAATAACAAGCCATGGGTAAGCACGAGGAGATTCACTACATATTTGAGTCGATTCGGTTGCGTGGACACAGGGGTAGATATAATCTAGATTATAAGGATAGCATGCGGGGTCTACGAGACACTTAGAACGGGCACCACAATCCAATATTTGGACTCACAGATATCAAAGTTAGGATAAAGAGCGGCCAGTCCCATTTCCACTCGTTTGTGCCGGGCGTTCGAGATTATCTCACTAGGATTTTCTATTTGCAAATCGATGACGGGATAAATATTGAAATGAGGGTAAACAGCGGAGTCTGAACATGTCATTGGTAAGAGTGAGTAACGGAGTAGCTAGAACTCACAAATATCAAGAACGGGATACATATAGATATTTGAATTAACGAGCGTTTCAGTTACTTGATGTTTAGGGGCAGTTATCAGGTAGATGGGTGGATCTAAATGTGCGCAATGCAATGATCAGACAGGGTCACCAGTGGTGGTGCTAGGTTCACTCACAAATGACTAAGTGTGGATACTCCAGGCCAAGAGTAGGTTGCTCGAAACTCGATGGAAGAGTTTTCACCCGGCCTACGTTCTCGGAAAAGGGCCGAACCATATGCCACGGTTCGTAGGGATAATCGATATTCTCGACATCATGGAGCACCCGCTGACCGAGATCTGGAGAGGGCAGGCGTTCTATCCTGTCGGTTTCCGAGTACCACTCATCATCTTGGGGCCCCCACGTCGTCGCCGTTGAAGGTGTCAACAGCACAGACCCCTGAACGCGGCGGTCTATATGCACGGATCCTGAGATGGATGCGGAGTCGAGAAGCTCATGCGGTGACTGGGGTCCTGCGGAGGACTGAGACCAAGCATAATCCGCCAAGTCAAGTTGGAGCGGTTCGTCGACCTCCCAAACGTGGTGGTTGGCGAGAAGTTCGGTTAGTCCAACCTGGGCTGCCGTTCTGGCTCTCCACATATTTATGCGACGGTGGCGAAGGTTGGATTCTCCTTTTCCACGTTCTTCAGCGACAAAAGTGCCCACAAAGACGGGATACAGATCAAAGTGAGGATACACGGCCGGGTCTAAAGGACGTCAGATGGCAGAATCAACAAGCGGTCCGCTTTCTTACAGATTACTAGATTAGGATAATGAGGGATCAGATTGATGGTAGAATGATTTTCCTTTGTCGGCTGAGATTCTTCTACCTCTGCGGTAGCAGCAAGGGGCGGATAGATATTGAAATGAGGGTAAGCAGAAGGATCTAAACGTTGACATCAGAGACGATGCTTGGTCCCTCCATGAGAAAGACTCACATATGACGAGGTATGGATAACCTGAAGACGAGTCGTTCTGTTGTCCTGAGTGGCAAGCCGCTGGACTAGCGCTTGGGTGAATTCGTGCATAGGGAGTCGGCCAGACTGCGCGCCACGTCGTCACACTCTTCCATCCGAACGAACTTCCCCAAACTGCCTGCTTGTTGGCCACGATATCGGCTACGGGAGGGCGAGGAACGTGAGAACATATAACACACGAGCGACGTTGATACTCACCAATTGCCAGCCTTTCATTCCCTGATCTCGAGATAGATCTGCATTGGTCGCGGACACGTTGGTTCGTCGTCAGGGGACCTGCAGCATGTAACGGATAAACTTGCAGCCAGGTCTTGGCGGTCAACCATCCGAAAGAAATGCCCCAAGCCACTCCCGGAGCTTGCCTCTTCTAATTATTACTTCATGAGTAAGAGTAAGTACTTCGTTTTCAAGATACCCACCATGTCCCGTGTCGGATATATTTCCAGGTAAGGATATACGGCGGGGTCTTCCACAGATGTCAGCGTCTGTGAATATATGATGACATACCCACTTACAAATGATCATATTGGGGTAGTCAGCTGTAAGACAAACCGCGTTTCCAAACCTGACATCTACCTCCTTGTGTTCGAGTGCCTCGTTGATCTGCGGGCCTTTTGGATAAATGTCAAGATGGGGATACACGGAGGGATCTACGCGAGCCATCAGTATTTGCAGAAACCGTCAAACGTTGCGCTCTTACAGATCATCAAATTCGGATAACGCGTTAGAGAGCTGTTTGAATCGCTGAGCGTCACGGAGACTGACTCCAAAGTATCCTCTTCGACGGTGCATGTAGGATAGATTTCTAAGTAAGGGTAGGTCGCAGGGTCTTGTTTTCAATGAGTCTTCGTAAACACTGAACGGCTAGTTCTGGACTCACAAATGCAAAGATTCGGGTATTTAGAATCCAGACCCCCTGCTCCATGAAGCTGCATAGGGGCAGGCGATTGCATTGTCACCATAGAGTATGGGTAAACCTTTCGCCAAGTCGTTGTCTTCTGCCAACCAAATGAACTTCCCCACACGAACTTGGGGAAGAGCCCTATGTTGAATAGGGATTGTGTATCTGGCTGAGAACCCACGGGCGGGTCTATACGCATGCGATGTCAAGAGATAGTACCCTCCCCGACAATGGGTACTTACAGATCACCAAGTCCGGATACTGAGGCAGGAGATCGTCGGAGTCTTGAAGCTGTGCTTGAACTATAGGCTTTGTCTGAATAGATGAATGCGGGTACACCTGTTTCCATGTCATTGCGGAGCGCCACCCAAAAGAGTTTCCCCAAACCGCACGGGGTCTTGGGGCCAGGACATCTTCGACCATGCGCTCCCCTACGTCAGGCGAAGGTAGCCGAGTTACGCTTGAAACGTCAGAGCGCCAATCGTCATCAGTCGGGCCCCAGCTCGTCATAGTGGCCGGAGTGAGCGGAGCGATCTCATCTGCACGATTATCAGGCTGTATCGACGAGGGTTCAAAAGAAGCAATCGGTGATGCCGTGGTAAGACTGCGGGGTCCTGCAGACGTTACTGATGAAAGGAATTCGTCGATACGGACGGCCTGCAAAAAATTACGCTCCAGCGGGTACACATCCATGACTGCCGTGTCCGCAGATGCCCCCGCACTTGGTATTGGTTGGTAAGATTCTGTCATAGAGACTGGGTACAAATCCGCTGTTGCCATCCAAGAATTTACGCGATGCTCCAGGTCGCTTTCCCCTTTGGGGATAGCCGACTGGAGGATTGGCGATGAAGCGTAGGTTCCTTGTGTCGCAGGGGAGTCGGAATGATCGGGATGGTCCTGTGGTTTTGGAGCCGCATACGCATCGTGTAAATCAAGGCGATCCACAAGAGAAAGCTTCTTGGGCAAACCACGGAATGTTTGCGGTCGTGAGTTGGTCACTGTATGAGACCGTGAAACATTCCAATGGTCTTCCGCTACATGTTCGTCTCCGTTTATGGTCTGACTCTCTCCGCGCCAATGAGCTTTTAGCGGTGGTTGAGGCGTCACGACCGCTGAGTCCGGGTTCCGCAAGAGTCCTGAGGCCCATGCATCAAACCACCGGGCTTTATTCAGGTCAATGTCGAATTCGATACTACCGCCTATCGGGAGCCGCTGACCCCCGAAAGACGAGCGACGGTCGAACAAGTGGCCAAAGAGATACTGCCAAGAGTCGTCGGAGATACGAGGTGTCATCATGGTGCCATCCTCGTTGATGTGAAGGTAAAGGCAGAGTCCGGCGGTGCTCGGAAAGTTGTATTCACGAGCGATGGCGTTCAGTTGTCCAAACATCTGAAGAAAACAAGTTATCTCATCTGGAACTACTGGGACGAGGTGCAAAGCAGATACTCACAGAGGAAAATAAAGGCATGAGAATGCCTTGAGAGAGCCTATGGCGGGGACCCGTTGACAAAACGTTTCCCAGTTGCCCCTGATTCAGGGGGAGGTCAGGAGGTGGGATGACCACTACGAGGTTCCTCGGGCTGCGTGAGTAGCTACGGTCATTGGGGTCCCGATAGCCCGAGTTTTGATACGACAGTATAGACGTCCTACGAGCCTGAAGCTCGGGTACGGCATCCAGGTAAGGGTCAGCAGCCGGAGTCATGTCAACGTCTGCTGCCGGGTTAACAAACAAAGGCACTGGAGAAATGTGGGACCAACCGTGGTCAGTGTCCGATGAACTGTGAGGAAGGTGTCGGAAGGAATGAACAGCGGCCTGGGGCATCGTATTATATGTGTGTGAGTGATCGGCATAAGTCGGCATTTCTCGATGAACAGGCCCCAGAGTGAGGGGAGACCAATCGTTTTGCCAGTCAGAGGATGAGGGAAGAATGGGGAAGCGATTTTTGGAGAAAGCGCCATCGGATATAGTGCTCGCCGCACGAGGCTATGAGAACTGGTTCTCAGCTGTGCTTGATGCTAGCGAACGGCGGCCGGGTGAGTGCATCACCAAGACGACAGTACCTAATACACAGCGGTGAGAGCTCGTCTTGGTAATGTCCAAGAGGATGATCAAACTCCGCTGTAGATCAATCAATTTCCCCTAATATATAAATCTTGAGCTTGCACCACGATGGACGCAAAACTATCGCATCTCGCAACCCTCGCTCAAAAGGACAAAACACCCGCCTATCTCACCCTCCTCTCAGAAACTTTGTCCCGCCCAGATACCCCATCCCTCCCCGCCGATCTCCACCTCCTCATCGACGCCGTCGCCAACCCAGATCTCGTCGGCCTCGTCACGGGCAGACAGGTTATCTCCGAACTCGTCAGGAGTATCGGCGCCGGTGCCATCACCAACCATGACATCCGCAAGCGCGTCGTCGAAGATGCCCTCGCGACTCTCCAGCCTCGGATTGCTAGCTACGAAGAACAGGTACCATCACTCGCAGCTCGCCTCTCAACTATTGACGTCAACTCTTTCAGATCAACTCTTTGAAATTCCAACTCGCTGATCTCCTCGAAGTGGAGGAACAATGGACCGAGGCTGCTCGCGTCCTCATGGGCGTGTCTCTCGATTCTGGCTCGCGGTACGGACAATAGCTTCGGTGCCATCCTCGTGTGTTGATGATACTGCTGCTAGTTCGTTGCCTGACGAGGACAAGTTCCGCGTCTACGTCCGCATCGTCCGCCTCCTCTTGGAAGACGAAGATTCAGTACAGGCAGAGACGTACTACAATCGCGCAGCTTCCCTATCAAACTCTACCTCAAACAAAGAGATCCAACTCCAGTTCAAACTTTGTCAAGCAAGGATCAGCGATTACGCTCGCAAATTCTTGGAAGCTGCAATGCGATATCACGAACTGTCTTGGGTGGCGGAGATTGACGAAGAAGAGCGCAAGGTGATTCTGTAAGCCACGCAATGCCCACTCATAACCAGACGAGCTAACCAGGGTCCAGATCACACGCTGTGACATGTGCTGTCCTTGCACCCGCAGGACCTAACCGTTCCCGCGTACTCGCCTCTCTCTACCGCGACGAACGGTCTTCCGAACTCCCGACATACAACATCCTTTCCAAAATGTTCCTCGATCGCATTCTCCGCTCTGCAGAGGTCAAGAGTTTCGAAGAATCCCTCCGACCTCACCAACTCGCCAAGATCTCCATGTCCAGCAATGACAGACTCGCTGCAACCGTCGACGAAGACGATCTTGTGGAACCCTCGACCAGCACGCGTAAGGGGCCCTCAACAGTCCTCGATCGTGCCGTCATGGAGCACAACCTTTTGGCCAGCTCCAAGATATACAACAATATCTCGTTCCGCGGGTTGGGCGCGTTGTTGGACTTGGCTCCCAGCGCTGCTGAGACGATGGCCCGAAAGATGATCGAGCAGGGTCGATTGAGAGGCTCGATCGATCAAGTGGATAAGCTCATCTGGTTTGAGGGTGGGAAAGAAGACGATGACGCTCAGGGCAAGGCAGGTGGATTGGGTGACGTCGAGCAAACCAGCGAAGCGACGGGGGCACCTTTCACAAAACGTTGGGACATGCAAATACGAACCACAGCATCAAATGTACCGTCTCTACGTCTTTCCCCTTCCATCGATGCTGATCCTGTGGCAGGTCGAGTCCATCGTACAGCAAATTGCAATGAAAGGTTTCATCCCAACACCAGCATGACTGCCGTTGCCTTACGGTCACCACCCGGTGGTGCGGACATTCCAAGCACCAAGAATTGTATTAGACAGGGTGTGGTTGCGTACTATTTTCCAGTTTACGTCGTTTCTTGGCGCGCTCTCGTTTAGTCTCCAACTCGTGCCACTCCCCCTCGAGCGACGACAAACTAGGGGCAAGGTATCAGCAACCCGTAAGCACTTTCGAAGGAGTGATACCTACCCAATCGGAAGCTCTGGTGATGGTAGCTCGTTCTTAAAATAGGGTGCTTCAAGCGCCTGCGCTGCGGTGACCCGTTTTGCAGGATCATACGTCAATAATTGTTCCGCCAGATCAAGACCTGCAGGAGATAGCCATCTAGAGCAATGTTAGCTTCGAAAGACCAAAAACATACAAGACTTACTTCTGGAAAAGCTCCCTGAAATGGTCCTGTAGCACTTCCTTTGGTTTCACTAATTCATACCAAGGCAGCTCAGTAATACCAGGCCACCGTTTCGGAGTGGGCGTCCCAAATATACGATAGATGACATCGAGCTGGTGGATCTCATCGTTTCCCTGGAATATCGGTTTCTTGGTAAACAGCTCCAGCATGATGCAACTGGACGGGCGCAAGCAGTAAGAGGCCGGACTCAAATAGCAAGCCGTCGGACTTACCCGGCGCTCCACATATCTACTTCCGGCCCGTAAACTGTCGCACCAAAAAGAAGTTCAGGCGGCCTGTACCAAAGCGTGATCACCCGGTTGGTATAGTCTATACGTCGTCGCTTCTGATAGAACCGAGCAAGCCCAAAGTCGGCAAGCTTGAGTTCGCCCCTGTTGTTGATCAGAATGTTCGATCCCTTGACGTCCCTATGTATCACGCCTTTGTGGTGCAAGTATGCGAGGCCAGCGAGCATTTGGTTGCAGAGAGACTTCAGATTCGCCTCCGAGAAAGAGAATTGCGTTTGAGAAAGGATACCCGTGAGATCGTGGTCCATGTACTCAAACACCATGAACACCGAGCCTGCATATACATGAGTGGGGCGACGACCGTCAATTAAGTAATCTTACCGTTGGACACCATCATTTCATAGAGGCGCACTATATTCTGATGCCTCAGCGATTGGAGAAGTTTGATCTCCCGCATGGCAGTGACGGGGAAGCCCTCTCTCTCCGCTTCCATTCGTATCCTCTTCAGCGCAACGTGGACATTGGTAATCGTGTTTCGGGCTTTGTAAACTTTCCCGAACGTTCCCTCGCCGACTTGGCTCACAATCGCATATAGTTCCTTCCGGGAAGCTGTGCTCGGAGACGGCGGTCGCGTAACCCCATCAACTTCCGGTTCGGATGGACGTGGTTGCTGTGCAGGGGTAACAATGTCACCGTTGGCTTTCGGAGACATCGGCACTTTGGAGGTATCATGAACGGTTGGTGACGGCGGGCGAAGTTCAGGAACGACCTCCACAGACGCCGGGATGGTCAGCGGGGGAGTTCCATCTTCATCAGAGCCAACGTCTTCGTGCACGCGCTTAACTGGGACCTCGGGCCGTGCAGGAAGTTCATAACGTTGAACTGTAGCTCCATGGTGCTCTTGATCGTCGCGCGGGAAGAACATCTTCACGGACGAACTAGTCAACCCAATGGGTTTAAAACCTGCAGGTTTCATGGATTTCGCTCTAGTGGGAGATCCTGCGTCATGTCGTTGCTTCGTTGTTGACGGCATTAGAGTCATCTCTTGTGGGCCGGAATCTGAAGCCGGAGGTATAACGGGAGGGGGAGGCATACGCTCGGTAGATTGACGTCCCGATTCAAGGGAAGCAGGAAGCGCGGTCTGCCCAAAATATGAGTCTAAAATATGATTCAAGTTGTCAAGAGGACATACGGTGTGACTCCCATTAACATTAGCCTTCTCAGGTTTTGTCGACTCAGACTCTTGATTGAGAAAATTGGGACGTTGCTGAAGGGTGGTCTTGGATATAGAGAGGGAAATTTCCCTGATGGAGGTGGCAGGTGGCAGTCGGTGCTTTGGCCTTGGTCGGTCCCCAGGACTCCGGCTTGAGCTCCGGCTCCGGCTCCAGCTTCTTGTAGACACAGAGGACACACTTCTCCCACGGGGAGGCGCCCGAGTCGTGTAGCTCCGATGCGATGAAGGTGGAGATCTTGACTTATTTGCTCTTTCCAATGGTGTCCGGCTACGAGGCTGTGCAGGGCTAGAATGTTGGGCACCTCGCTGCGGTGAGACGGACCTCGTCTGCGAGCGGCCCCTAGACGAATGTCGAGTGTAGACAGAATCAGGGGTCCTTGAACGTGACCGGGAAGGAGAAGAAGCTTGCTTGACAGCACTGCGGATTGGTTTGGGAGGTAGAGGGTGAAACTCTCTTCTCTGCCAGCTAAAGCAAAAAAAAAAATTAGACAACATAAAAAGAGGCGAAGTGGTTGGGCGTACTTGTTCAACGTGTCATTATCATTGCGTCGGTCGCGATCCCACCGCCGGTCATGATCTCGGTCCTTGTCGCCTCGCTGACGCTGTCGGTTCTGATTGTTCTTCTTTCCCTTCAAATGTTTTCCCGGTGCACCACGGCCGCGTTGACTGCGGTATCCGTTGTCCCCACGAGGATGCCAGTTGGGTCCAGGTTCCCAAGACCGATCCACGTCATCTTGATTGTCTGGAGGTCGTCGGTTCTGATGTCGGTCGCGTTTCCGCGTCTCCCAACCATTGTCACTTTGCCACCGACGATTTCCTTGGGAACGATGCTCTTTGTTTCGATTGTTTTCCCAGTTTTTACTTCGATCGTCCTCTGGCTCCCCTTTTCGCCATTCCGAAGACGGAGAACCCCACTGAGGAATATCGTCGTGGTTGTCCACCGAGCCCCAACCCTGTGACTCGTGACGGTGTGTAGCCGAGTAACCTTGGTTCGACGTGCGGTCCCTGCCACCGCCTTGAAAGTCGTTTTCGTGGAAAACCCGAGGCCGGCGTTGTTCGCCATCCCTTGAATCAGCAACATCATGGTTATCTCTACCGCCCCGGTAGTGGCCGTCAGGAGTGTGAGGGTGGAAGTGGTCCTGTGAGTCAGCATGGGATAAAGGACCGTCTCTGTTCATGGTGTAAGTGGAAGTCGACCTAGATGACGACGGGAAGTATGTGTCCGTGTGTTTCTGGTATGATTGAGGTCGCGAACGCCCGAAAGCGTCCGTCTGACCGTCGTCCACTCGTGAGAGTGCCATTGCAGTTGATGTGGTGTCGTCGTCGTTGCTGACATTTTTGCCACGCTTACGCTTGGATCTGTTTTGAGAGGAGTGCATAAGCAACGAGATGAGGTGGACTTGACTTCAAGTTGGTGGAGAATGGAGAAGCAAAAAAAGGTGTGGAGAACAAGCCAAAAAGGGTCTCCCTTGTGGTCGAGGAGAGAGATGGTGCACTCGTGCAAACAAACGCTCAAATCAGAGACACTTTCGGCAAGAGAACGACTGAGAGGCGACAAACGAAGAGAAAGAGCGAGAAATGGAGGAATGATCAGCAACGCCCTTGGTTTTGGAAAACCACGAAGCACTTACATAACGACAACCAGTCAAGTTCAGCAGAAACTTGCAAGCATACCAGCACTCAGATTCAACCTTTGCGACGGCCCTGGCTTGGTCTTGGTTGTGTACCGCAGTGTGGAGGCCAACGACCTTTCACGTGGTGGCGGCGAGTGTCAAACAGTGGACAAGCGCCAAAACACACTCGTCGGATCCCTTCACAACCGTGTCAAACCTGGTCCAGGCGAGGCGGGAAACGCCCAGCCCGGAGACATGAACTAACTGGTGTAGGTTGATTGAGAGAGAGTAAGCCCGCGACATTTATCATAAGAAATTCCCAGCTGCCACCCGGAAGACGCGACTTGAGCTTGATGGTCGTGGTGCTGCATGAAGATAAACTACTACATGATGGTACAATCGCACTACTGGTTTATACACTGTGTCAGTCGATTCTCTGCGTCTTCGTCGTCAGCGCTAGCACTGCGCAGCATCTCCATCGCATGCTCTTGATGGTGCATGATGAGACGAGCGAATTGTAGATTGACCGACTGGTGCACGCTTCTTCTCGATGCACGAGCATTCCGCTTGACGATCGAGTAAACATTTCGATACTTGGAATGCGTCGCTGGGCCACGAGCGGGGGCAAACAACTGCGGAAATACTTTCAATAGGATAACCATTGTCAGATCCGAAAGGAGATCACCTTGACCGTCGTATCGATACCGCTGACGGCAACGAGTGGAAGAGTAGGATGTCCTTCGATCACGTTCACAACGCTATCGTCACCCTCCAAAACGTCGACCAGCTCCCCAGACGACTTCTTCCATATGAAAAAGTTACCATCATCCGACCCAGAGGTGACGTATTCGTCACAAGGGCCCAAATAGTTCACTGTACACGGTATCACCCACTGCGCGCACATGCTTGTTTGCCGAGAGTACTCACCATCCTTGACCGTCTCCACGTTGCAATGTCCAGAGAAGCGCATGCGCGGATAGATCACGGGAGCATCGGGGTGCATGTCAGTAGTCGACTCATTTCTCTCATCGCCATCGCTTCCAGGCTCGTCTCCCAGCTCGTCGTCATTGTCTTCACTGTCATCGAGTAAATCATCGACATCCATTTCCGCTTCGTCGTCTTCTTCAAGATTATTGAGGATTCCCTGCGCTTCACCATCTCTGCAGTCGTCAAGCATCCTCAAACGCGACCCGCCGTCGCGGTCGGGGTGTTTATCCTTGCGCAAATTTGGCGGTAGGATAGAAAACTTGTCGTTTGTCGGCCTTGCACCTGGCTCATCTCGCGTGGAGTACAGGTACACCGCATCTGAATTAAATGCTGGCGCAAGGCGGTCATGACGACAGCAAAACGATCATACGATGTGCTTACACAAAAGAAGCTGTCAAGATGGGGCATCAGCTCAAACTAGAACCGCTCGTTTTCTGTTCTCGACAAACGTACTTCATGTCCATTCCAGGCCGACATTTTCGCGCCAGTGATATGTTCGTAACCCTTGGCCTCTCCTGGCGCTCGAGAAGGTCGAGAGAAACGTCGGACACATGTTGTCACCTCATCGATAGCGGGTGACATTCCCCATTCCTCTTGTAGATGGCGGGCTATATGACGTCTATCAAAGAGGTGTGCCTCGAGAACATGCACGTCAGGTTCGTTGCTTTGCGGCGCAGTGACAAACTCACGAGAGGCGATTCACCACCTACCACAAAGTGATAAGGGGTGAGTGGGGAGAGCGCTATCGTGGAAAGTTCGTGTGGGAGCCTAACCAGGGGCGCAGGGCAAACACCCCTTCCACACGAGTGCGGCGTTCGCAGGTCATGTTGGCGAACTTGTCCATCCTAGCGTAAAAAGCGGTTCGGTAAATGGATGGAACGGGATAGACATAGGTACCAACTTCAGCTACAGTCAGGAAGAGATCGGGACTGTTTTCTGTGATGATGCGCTTGGTCCTCTTGGAATGACAGCGCAGAACACGAGTGCATGCTTGTTTGGTGGAGTAGTTGATTTCGTGGCCCGAGGGAGAACGGCCGACCGGCTCGCCAACGTCGAACACGCGGACTTGTCTGTCACCTGCTACAGTCGCGCTGAGGAATGAATGAGCACAGTAACAGGACAAAGGATAAACGATTCACATCCTCGTAGACGAGGGCAGCATGTGTGCATTAAATACATTCGCGCTGTGACCCGTGTCTATCACAGTCTGGCAAGCGAAAGGATACTCGTTCTGAGTGTCTGACGAAGGATCCATCCGCCACACTCGGAGCCTGGTGCATGAGACATCATAAACGAATGGTCCGTGATCTCATACGATTTAGAGACCGACTGTTTATCATCCCCGCTGCTGATGAGAAGCTCCCCGTTTTGTGCCCAACTCAGGGCGTTCACGCATCTATTGTGTGGGGAGCAAGGCCAGAGGTCACTGGAGGCCAACGAGAGTAACAGCACGTATGCTCACCCAGTATGCCCGTAGACATCACTACCGAGGACGTTCACCCTATCAAAACGTCGGGCCCACACATTACTGGCCATTTGTCGCCTCCATAGCTGTGACTTCGCTGTGGACGGGACTATTCCATGGGGGGAGGTAGGCAAAGTTGACTGATGGGAGGCAAAAGGAAGTTCGTCCTCCATTGCCAACTTTCAGAAATGGAGATGATACAAGCTTGGTTGTGGTCAAGATCTAAGCGCGAGGCAGCAGAGATTACTCGTATTTGATGTCACTCCTGTATTTGCCAAATCTGCATAGTTACACCAGCTCAAGATATCAATGCTATATGGGTCTAGAAAATCATAACCAAAGGAAGATCTGAACACGGTGGTAACAATAGGAGCAAGTGTCCTTTACCCGCGCTCAATTAGATCAAGCACATCACTGGGGTACGGAATCTGCGAGACAAGGGGTGGGCAATAGTGTAAAGTACAGTTCTCATGCCGCAGTCGCGAAGCCGACAGCATGCCTCTCCAGGTCGTACACCGTGAAGTAGCGCCTGAGGAAGACATCACCTAAAAGATATTCAGTATGAATTACCGTGCAATTGAAGGGAAACCTTACCAATGATCCAGATAGAGCCGCC
Organism: Xanthoconium stramineum; assembly: GCA_038090315.1. Classification (NCBI taxonomy): domain Eukaryota; kingdom Fungi; phylum Basidiomycota; class Agaricomycetes; order Boletales; family Boletaceae; genus Xanthoconium; species Xanthoconium stramineum. The sequence goes on from JBBPMO010000036.1 coordinate 32,695, forward strand.
ACCGGGCACGTTGATGTCCAGGCCGGTGAAGGAAGAAATACATGACCCTTGAATGTTGAGGACATAGTCAGTGGCCTTCAGGGGGTATGGCTTGCCATCGAAGTAGAAGGTCAAGTCCGGCAAGGAGGGAACCTTGGAACAGTCAACTGTATATTGGCCATTCCAGGAGCGCTGGGCACCGATTTGAGTGTTCAACATCTCCGCCACATCAGTAGGGAGGGCAATCAGGGAGGTACCTAAGAGGTTGAGCAATGTCTCCAGAGCGAGACGATATCTTGTACTTACCCGTGTCGATAGCGGCACCAGTGTTCTCGAGTTGGAGAACATCATTTCCAAACGCCACTTTTCCAAGATCGACCTCCCAGTATGCTTTGCGGCGAACAGGAGCATAAGTGATCTTGCCAGTGTAGGCCTTCGGGTCGATTCCACCAAATACAGCCTCGCCACCATCCTGGTCTGAAGTACCGATGCGGAAAGAAAATACAGGTTTGTCGAGAAGACCCTGGTCGATCATGTTGTAGAATGGTGGGACTATACCGTTCACCGAAATGGTGTCATATGCAAGACCAAGAATACCGTCGAACCTTGTCAAGGGTTAGGACGAGGTCGCGTGACAGCGTAGAGCGTACTTACTTGCCAAAGGCAAAGGCAAGACCAGGCTCCTTGGTGGCCTCGGCGAAATCCTGGTGACGAATGGAAAGATCGCCAATGACGAGTGTATCCTGGGAGACGTATCCCTCCATCGAACCAGAACCATATCGAATGGAGAAATCGGAACCATTGGGTTTGTGTGAGGATGACGTGTCCGAGCTGTACTTTGAGTGGAGGAAGCACGCAATGGAATTGCAGTTGACACTGGGTACCCAGAGATTGCTGGAGCTACAGACGACAATGAGCAAAGAGCGAGGAGGCATAAGGAGGATGCACACCCAGTGTCGAGGATAACCTTGAAGACTTGAGGCGGCGTACCGAGAGAAATCTCGGTGTAGTATTGTGCATTCATGAAGTCTGGAGGGAACGTGTGAAGGCGGCACGGGATGAGAAGGGAGGAGCTACGTACTCGAGAGAGGAACGTCATGGCCACTATTGAGCAAGTCTTCTTGCGTCCAGAAAAGATCATCCTCCTGGGGGCCGGGTCGCACTCTGCGACCGGCGCCGCCAGCGCCGAAAAGGGGGAGCTGTTGGTAGGATAGCTGAGAGCCGTACTTTTCTGCGAGGTACGCGGTCTCAAGCAGATGGCCGGGGGTGACAGAAGGAAGCTTCTGTAGTTTGAGCTTGTGTACGCCGGCGGAGGCGAAGGGGAGGAGCAGCAGCGTAGCAAAGGCAGAGAGGAACATGGCGGGCAGAGAAGCAACTGCAACTGCGGCACAAAGTCGAACGTCCTTTAAACCCACGGTCAATCCGGAAGACCCCGGATTCACTCGGGGTCAGCCTGAATCACCGATGCTGACAACGCTGACGACGACGACGACGACGATGGCAGACGTGCCAGACAGCGGGGACGCGCCCCTCTCCACCATCGAATCTCTCATCTTTGCACAGGCCGTCTATGAGCACGGCGCAGACGCCTGGCAGCCCGTGTCCCAAGTGCTCTCAAAACACCCTACACTCGCCCGTTCGAAATCCTTCTTTTCACCCCAAGTCTGAGTCGCTTCTCGTTTATAGCCATGTATAGTTTACTCAGTGTATCTATGGTCTAGTCTTGTCATCAAATCTACGTCCGTCTCATGAACGAAGCTGCCCTCGAATGGTAAGGTACAAGTCTCGATGTCACCTCATGCTCATCCGGTCCGCCAGTTCAGAAGCGAACAACAAACCCCATGGTAAGGCTCCTCGTCTCCGCCTTCACAAGACTCTGACCCTGACATCGATAGCCCCTCTCCATTTACGCCTCGCACAACGTCACTACTCTGCACGCCTTGTTCACCTACGCGATTTGATCGCCGCAGAGGAGGCCAGGTTCAAGCAAGTCGTCCTTTCCATTCGCCTTCACTCGCACTCATTTACTCCTCTGCACCAGACGCGTCGTCGCAGAAATTGGCGAGATACGCAATGGCGCCTGGGATGACAAAATTAGGGTGAACCTCGCTGGCAATGATGACGCGAAACCCGTTGACGTGGCGGATGCTTCGCCTCCCGTGGAACCCATATCGGTACGCCCGCAACGCGGTGTAGGCATTCAGCCCACATTCAGACAACCCCTTATCCTTAGGAACCCCCACAGCAAGACGCAACTATTGATCCTGTCTCCGTTGACGACGAGGGAACGCTGAAGCAGACTCCTGAAAGAGACGACGTGGAGGTTCATGCGGTCGACGACGCTACAGAGCAACACCCTGTCGAAGTGTCCCCTGATATACCTGTTGACGACCAAACCACTGGAGTTGTTCCTGTCGCAGAAGATGTCATAGCTGAACCTACTCCCGTGGAGATCATCGAGATCGTCCCTGAGGAGCCGACGGTGGTCGAGATATCAGAAACGAGTAAACCGGCACCCGAAGCCGCCCCGATGGATGTGGAGGAAGCTGTCGTTCTTCAAGAAGCCGACAAAGCCAACGATGAGTCGCAGGAGCGTGAAGGTATGCCTTCTTCCTCGTAATCCTTTGGCCTTCTTGACCCGTAACTCCTCAAAAGGTAAACGCAAATTTTCAGAGTCAGACAACCTCGAAGAAAGTCCGCGAGAAAAGAAGAGATCTCGGGAGGAATCATCAACGACAGATATCGACGAGCAACGTATGCCATGTTAACTTTGTTGGATCCGATCCGCTCACGTTTTGTAGCTTCTCGAAGACCCAGCATGGCGAACAGCGAACTCGCTGCCCAGCACCAAACGCCGCCATCCGTTCCCAACAAGCGCTTCCAAACAGTCATTTCGATGCTTCACAGCCAGATCTCACAACATCGCAATGGCAATATCTTTCACAACCCTATCAAGAACTCTGAAGCACCAGACTATCATGAAATCATAAAGCGGCCAATGGACCTCAAAACTGTCAAGGGGAAGGTCAAGGATGGAGTCATATCCAATTCGCTCGAGTTCCAGAGGGACGTTTACCTCATGTTTGCGAATGCCATGATGTACAACCGTCCAACGAGTGATATATACCGCATGGCCGAGGAGGTAAGCAGCTGTAGTTACTAACCATGTTCTCACTTTTGATTCGGGATATCTTCAGATGATGGCTGAGAGTGAAGTGCACATAAACACATTTCGCCAAACCGAAGGATTTATACGTAGCACCCGTTCCTAGGTCCCTTTCGTGCGTGTACGAGGCAACCAGAGTCAGTTCCCCGCCCGGTATCTGCCTGTATTTGTTAAGACAAAAATGACATTAACGCTAAAATACACTATGTACAACAAAGCAAGGCACATGTCAAGGTTTCAGAACCAAGGGTGGTAAATCTCTGGCATTCTCATGAGTTGAATCGGGTTCGTAGCAGTTGATATAAGATTGGTGACCGTCTGTATGACCGGTGCGGTCGGCGGTGTTGACACTAGACCGATCTGTTGCGAGTTAGCCTGGGCCAAGCCAATTTGGACGTCACTTACCTGCTCGCGCTCCAGTTTGCATGCCATTACTTCAGCGCGTTTGACGACGCCCTCGATGTTGGCCGCGCAGTTGGTCCGGAAGGAAATGTCAAATGTCCATGGCTGACCTCTACCGTGCAGCCAAGTCATGACTTCGTCACGGGCGAACAAGCAAAGCTGTTGCTCCAAACCAAACTGAATCCTCTTATTCAGCGATTCTTCGAGTTGTAGAGCTCAAAGCGGACACTTACGTCGGGTTCCGTGAGGCAGCGAGCGATAACCACGATGCCAGACGTAAGGATACCTTCAGTAAAGATAGGCCCAACGAATCGTTGCATGTTTGGCGTGAACCGGAAGGGAACCGCATCGTTGGACGCAAAAACGGGCGCTTGACCCGCGACGCCAGGAAGCAATTCGCTCATAGCAATTCTGCCGGTTGAACGAGATAGATGGAATCGGGACGGGGATCTGCTCGTAAGGCAAAAGACGTATGTCATGAAACTTGTAGCGGCAATTTGCATTGCAAACTGTTTGCGCATTTTCCAGAGGTCTGCAGGGCCACCCATGACATTGAGCATATACTGAAAGGGGAGAGTCAAAATCGAAGTCGACAGAGCTGACACAAAAGGCAACTGACCTTCGTGAAAACGTCGTCGGGAACGAGTTTCGCCACAACTTCGTCCATGATATCCTTTCGAAGATTGAAGTATTCTGCCTTCCCAGGCTAAGGAGGAATAAGAAACCCAGAGGAAGCGTGATTTCGGTAGATACGTACAGCTCTTTGGTTCACCTGCTTGAAGTCCAAAAGGACGCTCTTCACTTTCTCTCCGGAGACAAGAATGGGATCCTCGCGTGTAATACCAATCTCTTCGCAGTGACGATCATAGATATCGCCCAGAGTGACATAGGACGAGTCATTTTGAAGCAAGCGAAGATTGGGGCTGCAAGATATGGCGGCAGGTATATGGAAATTGAGGTTGCGCTTACGCGACTCTTTCTTTCGCGCAAGTGCCCTGCCAAAGATACTCTTTGAGAACAGCCTTTCAACAGAACAACCGAGTATAGACGCACCCATTGAATATGCGGAACACCTGCATCACCCGCTCCTCGCGACGGCAATGGCGCCCGGATGGAAGCTGTACAGAGAACGACGTTCTTGAGTGATCACTACCATGGATAGTGAATCTCTTCCAGCAGTAACCATGGGATCGACAGTTCTCAAACTTGGGGCCAAATCTCTGAATGTGCACAAAATTCTGGTTGCTGTCCTTGTCCTGAACGGGTGGTTGAACACTCCTTGAACGTGGAGTATGTGGATCACTCACCTCCGTATATTGTCCAGGAACCTCGATGTCATCGAATTTGCCATATTGGAACTCTGTCAAATAGTGGCTCAGAAGGTCCAGAGACTGGAAGCGAGGTCTCGAATTGAGATATTTCTCCTGCCGATCTCGCCAATGCTGGAGTCGACGGATATACTCGTAATGAGTTGGCTTGCTTCTCAAGAAATCTTCCTCGTATTCCTTCTGCTCCGTAACACGTCAGGAAAAGCGGGTTTAAATCATGGTATGACGCACCCGTGCAGGTCCTGACAAGTTGGCGGCCATCTTCGTCAAGTTGTTAATTGTGTGGGGTGCAAGTTGACCGTCATCGTCAGGTGTATTCGTTCGTAGTACATAGTTCTAGGTGGGGTCAAAGCGGAATGCATGAACAAGAAAATGGGTCACATACCTGAATCGCGTCTTGTAGGAGCATACCTATCAATCGGTAGATCTCCTCTTCGGGTGGTGCCTTGAATCGTTGAACTATCTGATCGACCATGGTTTCCATGCTCAAGATAAGGAGCGGGAAAGCGGTCTTGAGTATCTGTACCACTTCGTCGACATGTTCCCATCCTTGACGCACAGTATAGGTGGGCTGGGCCTCAGCGGTTGGATGACCAGGTAGCGATGGTGCTGCGTTGGCAGTAGAAGCATCCCCGTGAGTAGGCAGCTGTTGACTCCCATTGACCTCGCCAGTGGGGTTCTCCCGTTTGACGATCTCTCCAGCGACTTCAGCAGTCGCGTCTTGCATGGGCAAGTCGTTGTCACGCTTTATCCCATTAACTGTGACTGTCTGATTGGCCTGCATGGCACGAGCGGCCATCGCTACAGCTGCCTGCTTCTTGACGAAAACCATATCCTCTTTGGTTGTTCGCAGAGGGAAAAATAGTGCCTGTAGAGAATTAGCCAAAGAATGTCAAGGAATCGGCGATACTTACTTGAGGGAATAACTTGGCAAGGTTGAGAAGGATGTAGCGGGCCTGCTTCACTTCTCGTTGATTGATCGACAGACAGAGTTGAGGGATGAGGGATATCCAGTACCAAAACGCCGCCTCTCCTTTATAGGTATCGAATGCGCGAGAGATCGTGAAGTTTCCATCGTCGACACTGAGAAGCCAAAGAACGCGAGTGAGTAACGGCCGACTCTTCCAATTCTTGTACTGGCCCGCAGCTTGGAGGTAACAGCTCACGGCATTGGCAGCATACGTCATATCGGTGGGAACGTCTTTGAACATCCGGTCGTTGTAGCGGCCCCACTCCGCCCATGCCTTGGCCTGCGACATGTCCATTTGTACAGCTTGCCCGAATGCCTGATTTGCATCCTCGGAGCGTCCACTCCTTGCGTGGAACATTCCCTTAAGCGTGAAGAATTCCGCCTTTTGCGCATTGGAGAAATACATCAGATTGGTGTTGTTGATGACCTCCAGACCAGCTTGTAAGTCGTTCGGTTTCTGGTAGTGGCAGCGCGCTTGCTCCCGGAGTTTGAGGAAGGCTTCGGATATCTCGATGTTGGGGAGTGTGTATATCTTGTTCAAGGAACTGAAACACACATCCAGCAAGTCATGCTTTCGAGCGACGTGAGCAAAACGGTTGATGATCCAGGCAGTCTCATGGTAGCCTCGATAACCAGCAGTGTTGACATTGGTCGAGGTTGCGTTCCCGTTCTGGTTGTTAGTGGAGATGAGAGGGATGTAAGCCTTGTTGATTGCATTGAAAACATTCTGCCGCCATGCCACCAGGTCGCTCCATATGCTGATGTCGTCGTGAAGGTTAGGAAGTCGCTCTCTCCATGCTTGCAGGACCATCTTCAAGTCGGATGACTTCTTTTCCAAATTTTGAGCTGTCGTGGTCGAAAGAGAGCCGAAAATCTGAACAGCTTCTTGAAGCTCCACAAACTGCTGGAAGTGCTGCAACAAGGGGACATGGGCAACCGAGAGATGAGGAGGCAGTCCAACCCATTTGCGAAGGGAGAGCTGCATCGCATCTTCGAGAATTTTGGTGAACTCCGTATTTTTGTCCAAGGCAGCTGGGAGTTTCAAAAGGGCAATGAATGCCTCAAACACTCGCCTGCGAGGAGTGGCGATATCGGGGAGTTGGTTGATTTGGTCCTCGAGATTTTCCCTGGATTCCGTCCAGTCCTTGATCCTCCAGGCGCTTTCCAGCATTAACTCCTGGTTGCCTTCGCTCCTGGCCAACTCATGAAGCGTGTCCCACTGCTGGAGTTTCTCGGCCGCGAGCATCCAGTGGTCCTCCCACAGGAAATACTCCGTTTCGGAAAAGGCAATGGCACCTGACTTCGACTTGGTTTGGGCAAGTTCGTACGTGTTTTCTGCCTGATCCCACATGCCATGCTGCTCATACGCAAGACCAATGTTCGTCTCGAGGTGAAGGCAGCGACGACGCCATAAACCATAGAACATATCTTCCTCTGCTAGCTCAGCATAGAGGTCGGCCAAGGAATCAAAGACAGTATCGCGTAGACTCGGGTCATCGTCTCGCACGTAATCGAGCGAGTGCTCAAGGATTTCCAAACCAACATGCCATGCGCCATAGGTTTTGCATAGGAATTTCACGAGGTGAGGAGGCAAAATCATAGGGGGATTGCAGGCGAGGACGCCGCTGAGAAGAGTTTGGATTACATTTGGACGCATCTCGGCCTGTTTGACATGGTAGTCCTTGCTCAAGAGGTTGATCATGTGAAGCGTCATATCAGCCTGCTCTCTCCTGGAAAGACACTTCCAGGCGGCCGAGAACGCAGAAATCCACATCTCTTGAGCAGAGAGGGGATCGAGGAATGCGAGGCGTTGCATTGGGCGCACAACTGATACGGCTTTGTGGCGAGTCGTGAGATATCCCGCAACGGGTTCGAGGGTGAATTTTCTCTCTGGAATGAGGGGTATTTCTGGATCTACAGAGCCGAGGAGGTGTAGAGCGGTGGCGATCCAGTAATGATCCGCAAGGGGCTCCCAGTTCTGGACTGCAAGGATGTAGGCTAGACGACTCGAAGGAGAACGGGGAATGCTAGCGTCCAACAAGTCAATAAAGCGTTCCCTGAGGTTTACGTCTCGTGCGCGTGTCCCAAGCAAGAAGCATTGTTCTAGTCGGGATGTCAGGTCACTTCTCCGCAAGGATGGTTCGGTATAGATGTCATAGATCAGCACCAAGTAATCGTGGAAGAGTGGTTCTTCAAGAGACTCGAAGCCTGCCATTTTTTGCAGCACGTTCAACTTGTCCTTCATCGCAGGGTAGGTTTCATTTTTGGCCAAAGCCCACTCCCGCATAACGTCGAGCATGTACCGACAGAGTGTTGCACTCTTCGACTTCTCCGCAAGTGCCGTAAATGCGCCCAAGAAGGCCTTGCGCTGCTCGCCAAGATACTGTATGGTAGCTTTGCAAACCTCGATGACCGACGTAATAAGCCGAACACCATTTTCATACCCATTCGAAACTGACGCTGGCGCTGACGGAGGAGGTGGTGGTGAACTAACATGGTCTTTAGCGAGTTTTGCGAAAAGTCGCAAGAGAGATGCAGAGAAAGGTTGTATGCGTTCAGCGGAGACTTGCACAACGGATTTGAGCATGAGAAGAGTGCCACGCAGCGCGCTCGTGTTTGCTAGACCGTCTTCAATCGCCGAGTACACGAAGTTGTGGAATTCCGACATCTCCCCCTGCTTTTCATCCTTGTCTGGCAGAGGGAAGAGACGTAACAAGCGCTCGAAAATAGGGTGCAGAGCGTCATGAAGGCCCTGTTCATCTGTTACCAAGCCTTTGCGCACGAGAGATTGTAGGATGGTGGCGTTCGCAGTGTACCAGTCGTCATCCTTGTCGACAGCAACGACATGTAAGACTTTGGCTGCGCTGAGGGCCTGGTTGAGTTGCGGCTCCGAATCTAGGTCAATCTTCCACGAGTTGTTAGGACTGGGGTTATATGATCATGGCCAAAAACCTACTTGTTCAAGTGACCTCGAAAAATAGTTCAATTTGACTGTTACGTCGGACCAACCAGTTGAAGCCACCATTTGTTGCAACAACGTCAGCGCCCGTGGAACAAGAACACTCCTGACTGCGGTTTCCAACGTTGCCGTCGCCAAGCGAACGAGGAAGCTGACAATACTTTCTCGGAAAGACAAGGGCGTAACCCATTGAGCGGCAACTGACTGAGTTTCGGTGTCTCGAGGATTTTGTTCCCAGTCGAAGATGACCTGTGAGATGTCGATGGACAAGACGCGGGAGTCTACCGATGCTGTGCCGGAGAGGCCTAGCTTGTTCAAGGAATTGACCATGTGGGGGATGAACAATGCGCGAACCGGATAGAACAGATGTGGCTGCCGAACTAGAAGCTGATAGATCATGATGATCTGCTGGAAGCCATTACCCTCCTCGGCGAGAAGCCTTCGAGTCGTTTTTGCCCATTGAGGGTAGCCTACCTCATCTGCTCCAGACCTGGGAAGCACCGGAGCCAGTATATCTAAGGCCTGTTTAATAAGCAGTTTGCCTTCAGTGTGTGGAGGACGAAGTAAACCGGTCCAAGCGCGCAGGATGAACTTTTGAGGCGTATCGAATGCTTCGAAGAAACGAGCGGCTAGGAGATATGCGGTTTGCTTGACGACTGCATCGTCGGAGGTGATGTAATGCCAGGCACAGCGAATAATGTCTTTCTTAACGTCCTCCAATAGTTCAGGGAAGCGATGTACGAGGACCGTGGTCAGATGCAGAAGCTCAATCTTGAACATATCATCAGCCTCTACAAACATAGTGTCGTCGATCATGGGCTGCCAGATAGTCCGATGGACACCAGCTACGAAGTCCGCATCGAGTAGGCCATCTTTATTCGGCTTGTCTGCCTGGACGAGAATGGTTGGTGTGACGACGAATCGCAAGAAGAATGTCTTCGTCCCCCAGGATGCAGATCGCTCTTCGAACCATATGAGGAACCGAGCAAGGACGTTCCGGCGATAAAGCAAATCCTCATTCAGAGCAACATGACGGTAGAGGAATTGCGTCAGCTGTGTGAGATCCATCGGTAGGTTGCGTGTGTAGATTGCGACAATCTCGAACAATAGGTCGATCCTTGGCATTTTGTCGAGCACCTTTTGGAAGACCGACAACGTGACGGATTGCCTGTGGATGACGTCCGGAGTCATAACGTCCCCTGGCTCAGACTGCAAAGGCTCTGATCTCCAAATCTCGATCACAGCATCGATCGCCTGACTGTTTTCGGATATCCAACTTGGCTGTAACTCTGTGAGGTCATCTAGGAGATGTAAACCAGGCAACAACAATGCCGGGTCGCCGCTCTTGAAGCAGTGGGCGACCAAGGCCTGCGTCCTAGATGCCAACTCTCTCTCCACATTGGGGGCGAGCTTTGCGAGCAGAATGCTTCGTAGTGTTCTGAGATGACGCGGGAGATGCAGATGACGAAAGAAGAAGTCAAGAGCCTCTCCAGGATATCGATCGAGATACTTCCCCAAAGGTTCAGAGAAGGGAGAACTGCTGGAGAACTGCATCTGAGCTTCCGTCTGCACGATGGCGTTGACAAGGTTTTCCAGGAAAATATTCGCAGCAGATGGGAGAAGGTGAAAAATGTTTGCCAAACGAACGAGTTTGGTGATCCCTTCATTTTCGGGAAGCGGCAGACGAGCTGAGGCGTGGAGCATTGAAGGATCTGCGACGATGCGGAAGTGATCGAGAAGTTTGTGGCCTATCTCGACCTTGAAGTAGTTGATGAGCAACTCCAAAAGACGGGCCAGACCTTCCAGTCCCGAAACCGAAAGTCTTTTTGGATCAGCAAGATTCATCAAGATGGGCCGCAAACCGGTCTGCAAAAGTTCTTTCGGAAGGCGACTTTGATGGGTGAGCACCATCCGAAGGCCTTCGTGTGCTACCTCCTTGACTTCTTGCGAGGGCGAGTAAAGAGACTTGAAGTATACGCTCGTCACTCTGTGGTGACCACCTCAGTCAGCAAGCCACTTCGAAAGGAGTAATCCTTACCTCTGCCGGGTCTGATGTTGTTTGGCAAAGAAGTCGGTCATCGGCATAGAAGCAGTCAGCAACTTTATACAAGCCACCCGAAGCTTGATCACTTCCAGTCCGCCTTGGCGAAGATTGACCCGCCCAATGTTTAGGTCGTCTGCATCAGCCAACGCTAGGGCCTCGTGCAAAAGTCTGATAAGCTCGTCGTTGAGCTCTGGAAGTGGTGGATCAAGGCTAATGCAAAATCGCACAGCGTCGATCATGCCGATCTGGATGGGGAACGACAACGCACGCAGTGGCTTCGTGTATATCGCAGTGAGCATGCGATCCCGATGAGGGAGGAGGAGATCATGGGCGGATTTTCCAGTAAGCTCAACGAGCAACTCGATGCATGTTTGCACTGCATGCCGAACCACAGGGTTCGGACTCGAGAGCTCAGAAAAGAAGATGCCGATAAGATGAACCAGCTTGGTTCGGGAAGTGATAGGGACGTCAGCTGATAAGTCAACCTCCACAGTTCCTACCCGCAGAACCCTCTTCAGTACGTTGACCACATCGCCAACGTCACGGGGAAGGTCGTAAGGGAGATCCTTTAGGATATGCAAGAGAGTGCGAACAAAGTCTACTTCGCGATCCTGGATCCACTTCACTCCGAAATCCGGAGTAGAAGTTAGAATTCGGATGCCACAGCATCCTGCACTCTTCCGCACCCATGAGTCGTCCAAACAAATAGCGCTGAAACGACTTGCGATTTGATGGAGCATGGGAACAATGTCGAGAGATGTGACAGCTTGATCTTTACCCATTGCGACTAGATCGTTGACTACAAGCGCAACTAAATCTTGTCCCTGTCGAGCCTCTTCTTGTTTCTCGCGTGCTAGGGCCCGCGGCATCGCTTCGAGATAAGATGCAAATAGTGGGCTAGGGTACCTCTTCAGACCAACTTCCTTGGTGGCATTTTTGCGCATCTCCAACGCAAAGATCGCTTTTGATAACTCTCGGATGAACTTCTGGGCGTCTTCCTTGACTTCAGGGATATAGAAAGCATCAAAAATTGCCTCGAGACACTTGATAAAGACGGAGGCTTGGTTTTCATTGTGTGTATTCTGCTAGAGGGATAAGCCTACGACAAACACAGCAGGAAATACCACGACGAACCTCATGTACAAGGAAGGTAACACATGACTCGAGGAACGTATATGCATACGCCCGATGAGGGGGTAATGCCTTGAGCATAGTACGGGCTGCAAGATTCGACATGGTATGCAGGTCCACCTTCTCGCTTGTTCCACCAAAAGATAGTCCAAGCTTCGCAGGTTCGGAAAAGGGCTTATACTCCAACAGTGGTTCTTTGCTCAATAAGCGCCGGTTTCGCCCGCCCAATTTTCCGAGGATACGTATCGTCGTGTGAGCGTGATGATGGTTCGCAGGGAGTGGCTTTAGATGAGTATGAAGTGCTTCCATTAGTTCACGCAGAACTGTGCTGAGCGTAGGATCGAGGAAATCTGGTGTCAGATTGTCAATGCAGAGTTCGAGCGTGCGTAAGCCTTGCGACACGAGTTCCGGTGGTCCGCGTAACGCGAGTGCCAGCGGATGCATGAGGTAGGAGAGGTGCGGAAGAAGATGGGTGAGACGTAGCGGAACAGTGAGACAAAGCTCCACTATCATATCCCTGCTGTATCCATCTGACGCGAGTAATTGACGGTTTAAGCTTTCTAGCATTTCAGGCAGTAGGGGTAAGACCTCTTTATACAAGAGTTCAAATCGCCCGCCACCACCGCCAATAGCGCGAAAGAGGCCTCGCAGTAAGTGGAAATAATTTGTTGGCTTGGTCGCTTTGGCAGCCAGAGGGAAACAGTCCATGATTAATTTCGCAAGATGCGAGGCCAGTATTGGTTCATTGGGGCCAGGAAATCCGGCGACGGCGCTGAAAGCCATTTTGAAAAGCCGGATAGTCACCACTGCTGTCTGATCATCATATTCACCGAGCAGTGGTAAACGGTCAATCAGAAACCGGAGCACAATAGCAACCAGCGTCGGGCAGACAGACTCTCGAAGAAACAGAAATTGACAGATGTGGAGGAGAGAAGGTCGTTTTTGTGCAGCCTGAAAGAATAGCTCGATCTTGTGCGTCCACACCTCTTGAAAGACGTGTAAGTTCACTTCAAGGAGCACTGAGCTAAACCAATCCATTGGCTCTGTTGCTTCCCTGGGCTCAGTGTCGAACAACGCCATACACTTGATGCAGCTGGTGAAGAGGCGAAATATGACCGTTCCATCAGGAGTTGGCCCCTCACACTTCTTCAGACCAACGAGGCATACTCGAAAACCGTGCAAAAGCGTGCGGAATAGCAATCGGCACTCTGAAGGCTGATAAGCTTCATTTGTTTGAAGAACGAATTCACTTACCGTGTATCACTTCCTCGGGCTTTTCTACCGCGTAAACGGCAGCAGCAACAGGACGTGCTCTCTCAATCTGCAGAACAGGAGATGGGGTCTCATCCCCAGCTTTCGCTTTCTCCTGGCGTCCCAAGGCATCGTCCAGCACGTTCGTCATCGCATCTACCCTGTCGACGCATGTTTCAAACATGCCACTGAGGACCCGAGCCGCGCCCTGAGGAGTGTCTTTGGTTGTGATGTTCTCGATGAGGCCAAACATCATCTTCGCAAAAAGCGTGTGGAGGGTACTTGCAAGATAGGGATTGTGGATCAGGGTGGAATAAAGTCTCGTGACCCGCGCGAGCTGATCAGCTGAAAGCTCGGTGCGTAAATGATGAACAAGATCAGCAATAGCAGCATATGCTGACGGACTACAGGGTATGTGTCAGTAACGTAGATGAACACCGAAATCCATGCCATACCGAAGGGTCTCTTGGCTACCAACGCCGCTGCCGAGCAGAATCCTCTCATTAAAAAGCTTGTCGATCTGCGGCAAAAGAGCTTTGCGATGGGGGGTGCCTATAAGATGTCGCAAGACGACCATGAGGTCCTGGAGTGATATTTGGAGTCTGGTCTCGGTCCAAAGTCTATCTACGCACCTTGCGAGCTTGGATGCCATTAGCAGGAAGATCCTGCAATAGCCGGAGGGCAGACAAAATCAGACGCTCGCCAAATGAATCGAATTGTTCCGCAAAACCACGGATCATGTAGGCCACATACGAGACCATCTGAGGTAACCGTGAGAGGTGTGCTTAACAACCTACGTGTATAATCACCTTGATCTGTGCAGTAATGAAGTCGGCATACGCTTGCGGGTTCCTGATGGTTGGAGCCATGCCTGCCCAGTACAAGCCCATAGCTTCACAGTCTTCACGTGCTTTGCGCTGAGCAGGCGACTCAAGAGCCAGAACTTCGAAGTTAAGACTCAGTGTTGTTTGTATCAAGGTGGACACCATGGATCGGTGACTTTGAGAAAATGTGACGACGACCATGCCCATCTCCGCAAGGACCTTGAAGCTGCGAATGCTAGGCATGACGATACTGGAGTCCAGAACGGCAGAGTCTTCCGCGAGTGTCTCCTGCACGAGACCACTTATATTACGAAAAACATCCTGAAGGATGGACATGAATTCGGAGACAAGATCCTCGGTGAGGGCTCTGAAGGAGCGAAGCAAGTCTATGATGATCTTGCAAGAAGTGACACCATTCTCCTCGTTATCATTGCGGAGAGTATGAAGCATGCCACTAAGAAGGGGGAGAGCAAGAGGGCGGATTGAGTCGTTATATGGGATACGATGGAGGACCTCTAAGAGAACGCGTCGGAACTGATATTCGAGCGAGTCTTTATGGGACGCGGCCTCTCCGGAGCGAAGTATTTCGAGAAGAACAGGGATCATCTGAGGGAACACGCGAGCAGAATCTGTGTCTCTGACTGTGTCGATCATTTCTCTGAGCTCGCATGCTACCGTATGCTTGGTTTTGAGGTCTGAGGGAGAACGATCAGAGAAGGCAAAGTGTTGAAGAAGATACATACCTATACCAGGGTCAGCAATACGAGCTGCGCGAAGCTCCAAGTCGGCAGCTGTACCGAGCTGCGGTATGTTGTCCATGGTGGTGGAGGTGCGAGGCTTGGATTCTCAATGTCACCAATTAACCCTGAAAGCTTGTTTGGTTCATGTTTGGCTCAAAATGCACGTGAATCTCACATGATCATTGTAAGTCACGCACGCTTGCTCTTGACCCTCATCATATCCTGGGGTAAAGCTTTTGTAGACGGAGCAAAGTGAGGTTTCGTAGATCAGGCATCTCCAATTGTAAACGCAGCAATACTTTGTTGTATCGCTTGCGCACATATTTATTGCCGTTTATGTAAGTGACGGCGCAGTCCGAGTACAGCGGTCGCAGCCATCTTCAGCCGAATCACATCTTGTCCTCATCCTTCACTCTCATTCTTATGAAATGGCTTCGAGCGAGCTCCTAAAACAGATCCAGGCAGGAAAGAAATTGAAAAAAGCAGAAACAAATGACCGCAGCGCGCCTTTGGTCGAGTCCAAGCCTGGCGGCGCCGCTGGTCCACGAGTACCAACTTCTGCGCCTGCTATTCCATCCGGTGGTGGTCCTCCGCAGCTGGGAGGCCTGTTCGCAGGTGGGATTCCGAAATTGAAGCCTGCTGGACAGGGTGGCCTCGGTATGATCTGCGCATATCACCTGTTGTCGTCCCACCTGGTCTCACAGAATCCATAGCCAAGCCCCCGACGCTCGGTAAGCCACCAGCGGTGCCCAGCCGCGCTACTCCCTCACCTGTGTCGAGTGGTCCGCCCCCACCTTCTAGGGTGACCCCCTCGAAGCCATCAATACCTGCCCCACCACCGCCTTCTGTGGTCCCTCCCCCAATTAGAGCCGCACCGAGGTTGCCTTCCCGGGCATCTGCTGTCCCATCACGAGCTCCACCGCCGCCGGCTCGCATCACTCCCTCTCCTCCAGCGGTTACGCCCGCGCCTCCTCGTCGGCCTCCGCCTCCTCCCAGGACTGCATCTCCACCAGCTGCGCATCCTTCACCTCCTGCTCGCCACCCTCGATCCGTTGCTGCACGTAGTTCATCGCCCGTCAACGCACCGACTCCACCTGCGAGAACGGCGCCACCCCCTCCTGTGCGCAACAGCAATTCTAATCCCGTTCCTCCAGCTCGCAAAGCTCCCCCCCCTCCTCCTGCTAGACCTTCTTCCATCGCCGGCTCCACGCCGTTTCGAGTGGCACCTCCACCCCCAGCTCGGAAGACACCTGTCGCAGATGGGCCGCCTGCTCTCCCCGCCCATGTGAGGGCATTGTCCGAGGCTGGGTCTTCTGCGCCCCCGCCTCCTCCCGGACCATCGCCTGCTCGAACGACACCCGCACCTCCACCTCAGAGATCATGGGTCGTTTCCAGCCGTTCGTCATCCGAAGCGCCATCCCGACCGTCTACAACGACGCCGAACCATCAGGCGAATGGCACGAGACCGCCCGCCCCAACCCGGAAGAGTGAGCTTGTTCACATGTCTTGCGAGGCACAACTAACATGATCCTTGTAGTCCCATCGCCGCCGCCGCAAGCTGGATCCCACACATTCCCAACATCAGCCGACTTTCCGCCACCGCGTATGTTCACCTCAGAGGTAAGACAATACAGTGGAGGTCGCCAACGTGGCTCCGACTTTGATCTCTCGAATATCTGATGGACATTGTTGATTGTTGGACAGAAGTAAACGGTAATCCACCTGTCTCTACATACATACATGATGGTGTTAGTCAGCAGAGCAATACAGAGATGAGAAAAATAATCAAGGGGGTCGTACATAGTTTACCATGTTTGTGTCGAGGCACTAAACATGACACGTATGCACGTCTCGGTCTATAAAAGCGGTGCAATATAGTGTGACTTTCCTTCCACCAACCTCCAACTCAACAGCGATGCGTTTCTCGTCGTTTGTCTCGGCGGCGTCTGCTATCGCTCTCGCGTCTCTCGTCGTTGCAGACACAGATGCTGAGAAACCTTCTGATGTCATCAATGCCACTGAGGATACCTTCGAGTCCACTGTCAACCCGGAGCCACTGATCCTCGTCGAATTCTTTGCTCCATGGTAGGTTCGAAACCTGGTATTCTTCTCCGAGACCTAACTAGGCAAACGTAGGTGCGGACACTGCAAAGCATTGGCCCCGCACTACGAAGAAGCAGCTACGACTCTGAAAGAGAACAACATCAAGCTCGCCAAAGTAGACTGTGTTGACCAAGCTGAGCTTTGCCAAGTGCACGGTGTACAGGGTTACCCGTAAGTGACCGTTCTTGTTAGTGGTTTCATGCCTTGGATACTCACATCATGTTGCGTCCCTAGGACCCTCAAGATCTTCCGCAATGGGGAGCCAACTGATTACGCAGGGCCTCGTACGGCAGATGGCATCGTGAGCTACATGATTAAGTGTGTACCGTCTTTGGCTTTTGCGAATGTTGTAGCTAACATGCGTCTCAAGGCAATCGTTGCCTGCAGTCTCCCAAGTCACTGTGGCCAACCTCTACGACTTCCAAAACGCCGACAAGATTGTCGCCATTGCTTACCTTGCATCTGAAACCGATGCACCTGCAACAGAATTCAGTGCGACTGCTGAAAAGCATCGGGACGAATACCTTTTCGGTCTGTCCACTGATGCAGAGGCCATTGCTGCAGCAGGCGTGACGCCCCCAGCCATCGTCTTGTACCGCAGCTTCGATGAACACAAGACGGAATATCCTTACCCGGTCTCATCCGTCACCGTCAAGGACGTTGAAGACTGGATTCAAGAACTCTCTATTCCTATTCTCGGTGAAGTCAATGGCGACACATACACTGTTTACGTTACCAGCGGAAAAACTTTGGCTTACCTCTTTGTCGACCCATCTGATGAGAGCAGCCAGGGTCACATCGAGGCACTCAAGCCGGTCGCGTCCCTGTACCGCAGCAAAATTAACTTTGTCTGGATTGATGCCACGAAGTTTGGCGAACACGCCAAGGCCCTCAACCTCGTCGAGCCCAAGTGGCCCAGTTTTGTTGTCCAAGACCTTCAGAAACAATTCAAGTATCCTTACGATCAAGACAAGGCCATCGAGCCCGAGGCCATTTCGGCGATGATCGCTGATTATATCGATGGCAAACTCCTGCCAAAGTTGAAGAGCGAGCCAATTCCTGAGACTCAGGACGAGAGCGTGTTTAACCTTGTTGGGCAGCAGTTTGAAGAAGTCGTATTTGATGACTCGAAGGATGTCTTTGTCGAGTTCTATGCTACTTGGTACGTCGTCCTATGTTTTCGTGTAGGACCATCTCACGATGCACTATTCAAGGTGTGGCCATTGCAAGCGCTTGAAGCCCATATGGGACTCTCTCGGCGATCACTTTGCTAACGCCAAGGATCAGATCATCATGTAAGATACTTATGTTTCATTATTTCCGCTCTGAAGTTCACGCTTCCTCAGTGCAAAGCTTGAAGCCCAGGAAAACGACCTCCCGGAATCTGTTCCATTCCGTATCGGAGGGTTCCCCACGCTCAAGTTCAAACCCGCTGGCACACGTGAATTCATCGACTACGATGGTGACCGTGCGTTGGAGAGCCTGATTGCTTTTGTGGAAGAGCATGCAAAGAACGACCTGAAGCCTAAGACGGTGGTTGACACGCCTGTGGATGCTCAGGCCGTTTTTGAGACTCCCAAGGATGCTCACGATGAACTGTGATATAGGATGGCGGTGGTAGATTAAGAGATCAAAACACAGTTGTCTATCTTGATTCTCAAATATGATTCTGTGCTGTGAACCCATAGGGCTTGAGGACGAGATATGGGAGACGAAGGAAATACATATTAAGCAGGCCTCAGAGTTTAACTTCCTTGAGGCCATGCTTCCAGAAAGTGAAGTATGCTCGAAAGAGGTAAGACTGAAGAATGGAGAGGATTGGTAGGAAATGCTCACGCGTTATGCCATCCTCCTGGAGGTAATTGAGTATCAACTCAATGAAGGTTCATAGATAGGAAACTCACGCGATAATTAAGCAGGGCGACCATGCCGTCAGGGTTCATACCCTCGCCGGTGTACTGCGGGGCATTCAGAATCGAGACAAGGAAAGAGGGGAGACTAACGAATTCGAAATCCTTGAAGTTGGCGACTATCTTTTTAGCATATGCCTGGGCGCCCTTTTCGAATGCTTCGACCTCCTCTGGTTTTGTCTTCGTCAATTCAGTCTTGACTGCTTTCATATAACCCTACAGCAGCAGAGTAACCATGTGAGACGATGGGAGGAGAAACGTAAGACGCACCTTGAGATAAGTGAGGAATGATTTCTTGTCGAACGACGTTTGTTGAAGGCGGAACGAATGGACTATATTGTTTACTTGTATGGCACCTTCCTCGAGGGCATCTTCCTGCTCCTCAGCGGAGGGGTTGGCCCCTGTGCGATAGTGAGCGCGGTGGAAAAGATCTGAAGGATGATACATGCCGATGTCGACATCTGCACCGGGCTTGACCGTGACTAGCTGGCAGTCGACCTCGAAGACAATGTCGTCGACTTGCTTGCTGGGACAGAATGAGGATCGGGTGTGCGGGTGTAGGGAGTGTTGAGACGCACATGGGGAAGGCATCAGAGAACATCTCGTCGCCGGTTAGGACGTCTGTGTAGAGCAGCATGGCGTGCGCTGTGGTGGGAGGAGGAGGACAAGAGGACTTTTTTTACATCGATGAATCGATCACCTTATCTGCCTCTTCGGGGTCGCTGCACTCTCAGGGGTCCTCGCACACCCTGTTTTTGGTGCAGAGTCCGGTCCGTTCTGGTGTGCAGCGATGGACTACCAGGCGGTGGTCGTGCAGAGACCGCCCCGTCCGCAAGGGACTCGACACGGCCCAGAGTCGCGCTACTGGCGCCAGTTCAAGCGCCCCGTATTCATCAAGGAGTACGCCCCAGTCACTGCAGTGCACTTTGCACCCGCAAAACCACACAGGTACGCGGTCACCGCTGCTACCCGCGTCCAGATCTACGCACCACGCACACAAAAGGTCGTAAAGACAATATCCAGATTCAAAGACGTCGCCCGCAGTGCCCATCTCCGTCACGACGGAAAACTCCTCGTTGCCGGCGACGATACCGGCCTTGTGCAGGTTTGCATTCTTCACCCCCGCCTCCTTTCGCTAATCCCATCCCAGGTGTTCGACGTCAGCTCTCGCGCCATCCTCCGCGCCTTTGATTCCCACAAGCAACCCGTCCATGTCACCAAATTCTCTCCTCTTTCCCCTACCCATATTCTGTCCTGCTCGGACGACACTACCGTCAAGCTCTGGGACATCCCCTCCCAGTCCGAAACCGTGACGTTCGACGCCCATTCAGACTATGTCCGCTCCGGCCAGGTGTCCCCCACAAATCCCCATCTCGTCCTCACCGGCTCATATGACGCAACCATGAGACTCTTCGATTCCCGTACCGGTCAGTGTGAGATGCTCATGGGTTCCACCTCCCCTGGTGCTTCCCCCGTTGAACAGGTCCTCATGCTCCCGTCCGGCACCGTCGCATTGTCCGCCGCGGGCCCGATCCTGCGCATGTGGGATCTAAATGCAGGCGGCCGCTGCATCCGCGCCCTATCCAATCACCAAAAGACCATCACATCTCTCGCCTTTGACGCCAACGTCGCTCGCCTCCTCACCGGAAGTCTCGATCAGATGGTCAAAGTGTACGACATCTCTTCCTACAAGGTCGTTCACGCCATGCGTTACCCTGCACCTATTCTCTCTCTCGCTATCTCGGTGGGCAATGCTACTTCTTCACTTTCGTTCCGACTCATTCCGTCCACAGCCAGACTCGACACACATTGCCGCCGGCATGTCGGATGGGACACTCTCTGTCCGTCAACGACAACAAAAGGCATCTCAGAGTGGCCAAGACTTAGCCGACACCCTAACAACTGGCACCTACGAAACGTTCTTGGGAGGCGCACTTTCATCAGTTGGCCAAGGGCGTGTCAAGTCCAAAGCCAAGTCAACCTTTCAGGGTGACGTCGACGAGCTCAGAGTAGAGAGTAGACGAGCACCTCGCCTGAGAGAATATGATCGCTTGCTCAAGTCGTTCAAGTATTCAGCTGCACTGGATGCCGTCCTTCGAAAAGTACGATCCTTGACTCGCTTCCTCTTTTCGACTGTCTTATCCCTCCTGAGAACGTTCCACCTCTAACAGCCTTCTCGTTGATACAAGAACTCATCCACCGTGATGGCCTCCGTAGCGCACTCTCTGGTCGAGACGACGTCCTGCTGGAGCCTGTGCTACGTTTGCTTATCAAGCATGTCACCGATCCCCGTTTCGGTGAAATGGTATGCGACATCTCTACCTTGCTCATAGGTGAGCTTCCTCTATCTCACGTCAGCACCTCCGTGACGAGAAAACATGCGCTTCCCAGACATGTATACGCCCGTCCTGGGCCAGTCCCCCCTCATCGATACACTATTCCTTCGTCTGCGGAAAAAAGTCCTTGCAGAAATTCGCTTCCAGAAAGAGTTGATGAAAACAAAGGGTACATTAGAGATGCTATTTTCGTCTGCCACCCTAGCGTCCGCGCCAAATTTACCACAAAATGAGTAACTCGGTTGCACCCAACGCATGCCCAAGCTTAAGTTATGAACATTCCTCAAGGTAAGCAATTAGATTCTCGAGGATTGCCCTTTGCAGCATTCCTGCTTGAATTTTATCACTGCCCTGGCTTTCGGTGGATTCATCCACATCAATGTTGTCGTGGTACGTTCTTAGTGTTTCGACGATGTTTTTGAGTGACAAGTTCTTCCTCTCCAACATTCGTGTGATATGAGCGCGAACCTACAAAAAATCAGGAAAGGAAGTCGGACACAGTCTGACAACTTACACCATCATCTTCCATTGCAACCCAACCCAGGATATAGTCCAGGGTCTGCAGAGTGAACAACCCCCCATCCAAACGACGAAAGTAGAATGAATCTTCATCTTGGGGATCAATCATGCCGTCTTCAGCGAGCAGTTCCTATGGGTGGGCACGATCAGCTCCGTCGTCCTCGAAGTCCAAATCATGCGTACCTTTTTCTCTGCCTCGATCTCGGCATCGATGGATTTCAGACGGTTGAGTGTATTTTCTCGTATTTCCAAAAGCTTGTCCACTTTCGCGTAGTTGTTCTCCACGAATTTAGTCAACAGACGTATTCGGTCCGTTGAGTCGGAAGGTAGACTCGAAAGCAGAGACGATATTATTCCCAGAATATGGGAAATGTCCTCCGAAGCTGGTGCTG
Organism: Xanthoconium stramineum; assembly: GCA_038090315.1. Taxonomy (NCBI): domain Eukaryota; kingdom Fungi; phylum Basidiomycota; class Agaricomycetes; order Boletales; family Boletaceae; genus Xanthoconium; species Xanthoconium stramineum. The sequence continues at coordinate 54,749 of JBBPMO010000036.1, forward strand.
TCACTTTCTGCTTTTTTGAAACCTATCGCAGTCTGTAAGCGATGCGTCGGTACTACAAGTCCCGAATGAACCTTGCCCATTAACGCTGAAAACAGTGTCTTGAGCCCCAAGGCTTCGACGAAATTGGAGCACACTTCAGAACCCGCTGGTCCTGACATCGCGTAATCTAGCGTTTTTATTGATCGAGACTTAGATTGAAGTTTCTCTCTGAATGTCTGTCAGTAAAAGGTGACATGCAACGATCGCAACGCCCACCTCATCATCAACATCATGAGGTCCACGCCTTCGCTAGCTAAAAACAGTGACTTGACCTCAGGTTCTGCGAGCCCCGAGCACAGTGTATCAAACAGATTCTCCATGAATTCTGTTTCATCTGCGTCCACAGGCTCACGATACCGAAATTGCTGGTCGCCAAGTGAGACTTGCGCATATATCAACTCGACTGTCGCTCACTGAAAGTATTTTGAGGATAACCTCGACGCCATCCTTCTTGCCGAATTCTTGCCTATTTGGAACGCTGTTTTGGAGTAGAATCGAAAGTAGCTCTGCGGCGTAACTGCGATTCTCGTCGTGGGTCTTTGATTGGATACGTTCCAATAACCAACTCATTATCTTCGTCTTGGAAACGAGTTGCACAGATAGGTCGGGATTGAAACCTATTACGTTCTCAAAGACACCTGCATGCGGGTCCTCAGTATTCCGTCTCATGAGACACCAAAATCCCCACCAAGAATGTGAAAGACGCCTTGTCTGTCCGACTCTTCTTCTTCCTTTAGTCGAGATAGGTTGTCCACCAGCAACTCGGGTACAGAATGTTCTACCTGAAGAACTCACGTCACTATGAGAAAAGTCGGGAGAACCTGACTTACCAATGCCTCGATGAGCATTTTGAGAGCGGGTTGGTTCTCTTCTTGTTCAGACTCGTCTCCTTCGTTGCCAACGTCCTCGTCAGTCAATTCGTGGAATACCTCGACTGCATCAATGACTATGTCAACGTTCTCATGACTGAGCAACCCAACCAACAGAGTCACAATCCCAGAGCGGACCATTTCTGAATACGCCAGAGTGGGAGTCTGAGCTAGGGGTAACAAAGATTTGATCGAATTGTCGAGGTCCGCTTCCGAGTCGATGAACCTGGGCGAGAGGATCAATCTTGTACGATGGTGCCCCAGACGAAACTCACTTTGAAGGGTCATCCGGGTACTTGGATCGCTGGTCTTGGTTCTTATTCACCGCACGCTCCAACCGCAGAAGCGTTCTTCGGACACCGGTGATCGTGACCTCTTCGGGCTGAAGAACAGAGCCTGGTCATTATAGTCATATAAAACTCGACGAACACGAGGACACACTTGGTTCGAAACCCCTTCCATTTCTGCTTTTTCAAAGACACTCAAGATATCTTTTTGCTCGCGCGTGAGACCACCGCCATAGAATCGGCCTTCCTCGTCCTCTTCTACATAATAATCCGCGTCTCCACCGGGTGCGAACGAAGTATCGACTTGGTCTTCATCCTCGGGTGCGTCCTCCACCGTCGCGCGTCTTGGCCGTGAATCGACGTGACGAGTAGGTTCTTGCGTGCTCGGCTCGGCCAAGGTACGCGAACTGCTGGGCTCATCCAACCTCATTTTCTTGAGCATCTCTGGGGTTGGATTATCTGGTAGCTTACGCTTTGAGCTTTGGGGCAGTTTGGGCACCTAACTACGGCTCAACGAGTGCGTCGGGGATGAATATGCCGAGGCACTAACCTTGAACAGTTTGTCAATGTCCATGTCGCGAATGTAGACGTCTGGTACGGGTTAAGAGTGCAAACAACGTCACTCCGTCTAGCAGTGCAATTACATGACCTAAGCAACCACAAGACGCATCCATTACACCACATCTAACACAAGTGCTACGCCAAGTAAGTTACATAAAAACGTGGACCTAAAACCGTCCAAGATGGTGTCCAACCTCACCCACATTGCCGTGTCAAGCGGGGCATTGTGATGACATGTGTGTGAGCATGGCTCGAGATTCTGACGGTCCAACGTACTGGTTATGCATCCACACAATGCTTCCCACATCCAAGGTATCAGTATGGCTTGTGTCGATTCTTCTTCAGGTCCCTCTCCAGTTGTTTCGCCTTCCTGTGTCCGATTTCCACAGGTCTGATAGCAGAGTCGTCCGCCTTCTTAAGCTTGACAGGACGGTTACCTACGTACTTGCCTGTTTACAGTTTGAACGGGTCCGGACCGATCAGAGAAGGTCGAGTGGACTTACCATCCATCTCTTTCCACGCTTTCAGGAAATCTTCCGGATCTGAAAATGCAACAAATCCAAACTTAGCCTGTGCAAACAATTCATCAGCGATCAGTTAAGACATGATACAGCAAGCACGCATTACCTTTTGGCTCAGCCTATCTCGGATGACGCGGGCCTTCTGGAATGATGGGTATTTATTGAAGGCATTCGCGAGAACGTCGTCAGATACATCATTGCTTAGGTCTCCGACAAACAAACGAAACCAAGCTGAAACACTGTCAGCGGCAAAATTACGGAGATGAGGACAGGACGTACATGGGTTCCACTCAAGGAGAGTCTGGTCCTCCCACACCTTGCCACCACCCTTTCGTAGGACGGTCGTCCTCTTCCCTCCCTTGGCCAGCTTTCCACCGGATCCTCCACGTTTGTCGATCATGGCACCGGGTACATAGACACTCTGTTGCGCAAGGATACCAACGTCATATTCGTAGGCGTTCGCTGGGACTGGAGCAGTGTGCGTGGACGAAGAGCCTGGGATGGGATACATCGGACCACTGTAGGGCTGGTGGTAAGGATTGACATCGTAGGCCGACTGCTGTTGGTTGTATTGCGAATAATAGTTTTGCGATGAATCCATTTGTGAGGGCGCCGTTCAAGGTGGTGGTCAAGATAGACCTCGCAATAATTACATAATATTTTTGTTTGTCATTATCAACATGAACAAATAAAGTCGATCCTAGGCATACACAAGTTTAGGTGGTGCTCATCGTCGCAGGCGTTCCTCAAATCACTTCAAGGTAAGGTCCACGTCTGGTCCCGTGTTATGATCCATCCACGTTGAAGAGAGTTCGCGACGAGCGTTTGGCTCTCATTTCACGTCTTTTGGGCTGGATGCTCTGTAGTGCAGTGTGATGATGACCTGGTTAGCTGATCCGTCCTCTCCAGATGCCGTTCGTCAAAAAGGTCAAATCAGACGCCTACTTTTCACGTTTCCAGGTCAAGTACCGTCGCCGCAGAGAGGGCAAAACCGACTGTCAGTTGCCGTCTTGATCATCTACTGCTCACTGTCTTGACTACTCTCTAGATTACGCCCGCAAACGTCTTGTCACGCAAGCCAAGAACAAATAGTATGCATTCAGTCACTGTTACGCCCTTTCATCTAACGTTATCTCAGCAACGCTCCCAAATACCGGCTAGTCGTCCGTTTCACCAACAGGGATATCATTGTCCAAATCGTCTATGCGCGTCTGCAGGGTGACTTTGTCCTCACCGCCGCTCGCTCAAAAGAGCTCCCAAGATACGGCATCAACCACGGTTTGACTAACTGGACAGCCGGTAAGGGTTTCGGAATGATTGGCTGCAACCCGTGTTCTGACGGCTCGCAGCTTATGCAACAGGCCTACTGTGCGCTCGCCGTGCTCTGACCAAACTCGGCCTTGCGGACAAATATGAGGGTGTCACCGAACCTGATGGTATAATAAAGTTGACGGAAGTTATCGATGACGAAGACGCTCCTCGTCCCTTCAAGTGTTATCTTGATGTTGGCTTGAAGCGTACTTCCACAGGTCACCGTGTGTTCGGAGCCATGAAAGGCGCAAGCGATGGTGGTATATTCATTCCCCATTCCGAGAGGCGTTTCCCCGGATACGACCCAGAGAGCAAACAGCTCGATGCTGAGGTGCTGAAAAAATACATCTTTGGTGGTCACGTTGCAGAATACATGGAATCGCTAGAGGAGGAAGACGATGAACGGTAAGTACTACTCGTCTAACAAGATGCAAGCTCCCAACCTCGCTACTCGTCAGATTCAAGAAGCAGTTTGCCTCGTATCTCGCAGATGGTGTTGGGTCCGAGGACATCGAGGAAATCTACACCAATGGGTATGCCGCTATTCGGGAGGACCCCACGTTCAAGCCCACCGAGAAGACAACAGATTGGAAGGCAGAGTCGCTCAAGTACAAGAAACTAAGATTGACCTACGAGCAACGTAAAGCTGCTATCCAGGCCAAAATCGAGGCTTTCCAGGCATCTGGTGGGGCTGAGGAGGACGAGGAAGAAGAGGAAGACGATGAGTAACGGATTCGTACCAGATGTCGTTGAATGTTCTCCTATTTTTACCCATGCTTTAAAACGACCATTAGGCCATGCGTATGTTTTTATGCACATATGGTCAAATTTGCATTCCGCTATGATACAGCGAGAGTTTTCTCTAAGATTCCCAACTGCCAAGATATCAATGACATGGTTTGATGGGGAGGATAGGTATCCACATGCGACATCTGACTCTCGGCCCCTCGACGTACCCGGTAGGCTGAAGAGCATACGGCAAAATTCTCAGCAAACGACACGCTGAAGTTTCTGTAATAAAAGTCAGTATATCGTGCACTGCATTGACGTTTTGCGATCAAACTTACACAATACACCCTTCCCATCTACCGATCGTCTTGCCGCTGACCATGTCAACGAACCAGGTCCCCCCAAAGCGTTCGCTATACTGGCTTCCAGACTCGCAGAGCTTAGTGAGCAAACATTTCTCCACTTCGTCTGAGAGGAGTTGACTGAGTTGAGGAACAGACGTGATCGACAATGTTGCCTGTGGAAGATGCGCGATCAGAGAGGATGGAGACTGGAAAGTCAAGCGCAATGTCTGTCTTGCTCCAATTGTTAGCCGGCTCGATCGAGCAGAAAAAGCATAGCTACCTCTCGTCGATGCGCAAAAGGGCTTCACCCCCAACTCTCTTCAAAACGCTTTCGCCTGTCAATCGATGTTGCAGACTCTGCCCAGTCTCCCCGACAGGATCAAATCTAAGCGTGCATGGCACGCCAGCATGTGCCAATGCAGATACCATTTTATCGAGTTCGGCCTTGGTCCTGACACAGAACTGTTGGTATTGCAATAGGTCGATGACGGGTTGAAGTAGCTGAGAAGATGGTTGTGTAGAGGGTGATCGTTCAGAAGCCGAAGTTGAGACGCGTTTGGTCTTGTCACTAGCGTGCATGGCCAAAAGAAGAGCTTGCAACGTGGAATGTATTAGATCACAGGTTGGTGCAAGAGTTTGCGGTCCACGGGATGCTTTGCGGAAGTTTGCATTGACATCTATCTATTTCCCGTTGAGTCAAAGTGGTCTATGACTATCTGAGACGCACCATCTCGAATCGTAGCTCAATGCCGTGATCTACGTCTATGATGATTATACGCTCGGCAACTCGAGCAGATGAGGTAGGGAGGCTGCTCGCCTCCTTGATTAATACGGAAAATATTTCTTCGTCCACGATCTCGCTTTGCGCTCCTGCTAGAGACGCCTCTAGTGATGTGCGTTCCGGATTTTCGAGTGAATTGTGGGCAGTATGTGTTACGCCAGTGGAGTCCATGATAGCCAGCGAAATTCGCAGGCGAGCTGACTGACGGTGAGGGAAGATGAGCGTGTGGGTTTCCGTCTCATGTGTAGACATATGAGCTACAGCCTTTCCTCGAAAATGCTTTGGGGCTACAGAGCTGGTGTTAGACACAGTCGACTCCATCTGGCTGAAAGGGGTCACCTACACTCCTCCAGACCAAAAGATATCAAAAAGTCCTTCGACGTTCTGTCCGCACCTTTTCCTGAAGGTGCCCAAGCGGGTAATGGGGCGGGGACAAGACACCAATTTGCCTTTCTGATCTTAAGTGCATCTACCCAATATTTTTCGCTTTGGAGGCGGCTCCTTTCCAGTCTGGATGCAGCTTGCTTAAATACATCTGCAGCCTTTCTGAGTGCCTCGTCTTTACCACCGATGGCTAGCTGCGCATTGAACGCATCAACGGAATTGATGGCTGGTGGTTTGGACACCATGCTAGCAGTCAGGGAAGTTGGGGGTAAGGAGGGCACGGAAGAAGGTTGGTTTGGTGTTCCAAACGATAAAAGGAAGGACAGAAGATCCCTGGCTTGAGTCATTTCCCCTAGCGCAATACTGATATTTCGCGTGAATAATCAGATATGGGGACAAGCGAACTGTGCCTACAAGAGCTGCGGAGTGATCTCCATTCGCATCTTGAACAGTTGTTCAGGAGACATGGTCAACCTGGTGTTGTCCGTTGTGGATTCGTCATCCTCCGAGACTGGTGAACTCTCTCGCGGAGGTGGGACGAGCGCGTCACCTATGGGTAACTGATCTTGGCGCTCAAAGAAATCGATACCTCGCTCGACAAATATCCTTCTCAGGTTCTCCCCGAGGATTGTGGTGGGATTTTCGATTCTATTCCATAATTAGCTGGTGCGCCACGGCCGAGAAGCCAGAACCCATACGGCTCGACGACTTGCTCGCCCTCCGAGGTGATGTCAAGCAGGACTGGAATGCGCGCACCACTATCATCTTTGTAGGGTCTCTCGAGCGACAATTTTGTCCTTTTCCACTCTGGCTCGTCAGACATGATGGTAACACTTGAGCGAGTCAAGACAAGGAATACGATCACGTGAACCTAATATACACCTGAATCGTGATGTTGTCCACTTTTCTTGCGTCCATCAATGGCCTAGATCAGCAGCGCGGCTTCGCCGGGACGAACAGAACAAGAGCAGGGACAGACAGCGCGTACGCGAAGACAAGCAGATTGAAATCCGGCATACCAAGCAGTTGTGCCCTTCTTAAACAGCCAATTGACAACAACCCGTTCCTCCTGCTGACAACTCTGCTATCCCCAGCTATGGCATGTGTATCAAGCTCTAGAGTCATTTCCACTACACCGCCCGTCCTACAGATCAGTGAAGTCACTCGCTGACTCGGCGATAAAACGAGTCAAATCGTTCCTTCCAGTTTAATATCCGCCCCGTTGAACGTCAAGGTCAACCACTACGGACTGTCTGTACTCCGTTTATGTTTCCAATCCTACGCTGGATGAGAGACAGGCTAAGGCTTTCCACGGCACGGAAGAACATGCAAGCTTATTTAAGTAATGCACCAGGGCATCACCACAAAGAACGAGCTTCACTAGTTGCATGATCGGAGTTACCGAGGAGTGTGTTGCATAGTTACTCTGGGTGATGTTCGAAACCATGACAAGCCAAGTACATGTAACCCGCGTTATCTTGGTTGCGGGCCGTATGGTAGTCTAATAGCCCGCTGCACCTGGTGCAGCATCCCCCTCCCGTCTCAGCCTCAGTAATACCTCCTTGAACCGAGTGAGGTCGGTGGTTCCGGCGCCAGTCCGGGCAATAGTTTTGCTCTGCGAGTTCTGGAGTTCGATGTGGTTGCAGATGCGCTCCCAGGTGGTCCCCTTTGTGAGTGACGACTGAAGGTTTTCGAGAAAGTCCGCCTCTTGGTCCCTATTGACGTTGGTATATCATGTCAGTGATGTGTTCCACGAGATAACGAAAAAAGGGACGTACTTGTTCTCTCGGATCGACCGCTCCTTTTTGGCAGCGTACTCTTCGTAGAACTGATCGATGGCGGCTTCTGCCTTGGCGATGGTCTCCTGACGCTTTGCTTTACTCGCCTCATCTCGCTGCCTGATCTCCTCTGCCTGCCTTTCGCGCCATTCCCTGTCACAAGTCCGTGATTGAGCGCGCGTTCCTAGACACAAAAAGTGCTCGGTCTTGTACACCGCCATGCGTACCTGATAACTTCGGGTTCGTCCTCTGGGATCTGCTGATTTAGAATGGGTGTTGAGGAGAACGCGGAGGGTTGAGGACGCGGCGCGAATGGTGGTGCAGCGCCGAACGTGGGCTGCGCAGGCGGGGGCGGGGACACGGCCTGCGAAAACGTCGTGCTATTAGCACCGAAATAACAACGAAACCCTCGACCGCAGTGTGCGACCAGGACGAAAAGACGTACGTGACCGACATCGAGCGCGGGAAACTGGTCCTCAAACTTTTCGATTTCGTCGTCGCCGGTCACTTTGACTTCATTGAAGGTCTCCCGCGGAGGGCTGCCAAAGTCGTCGAACGAGAAGGCGGTAAGTGGAGCTGCGGTAGGGACTGCTGGGAAAGAGGGCACGTCGCCTTCTCCATCAAGCGAGATGTCTGGGAAGGCAGACGCAGCACGGTCAAAGTCAAAGTCATCCATGGTAGGATTTACAGCTCGTCGTCGTGGAGAGAATGCAGAATCACGTGATTACTTCAGGGCGCTATATCATTGATGACAATAATGCATCCGCGAGGACTCAGATCTCAAAAAATAGGACAGGAGCAGATAGTCCTACAATGGTAAAGTACTTCGGGTGTTTTGTTATATTCGCAGAGAGAAGGGACAAGTTTCCTTTTTCCCGCCGCAACGCCTTTTCTTCTTTTTGCCTGTTTGGGGATAGTGGTCACGTGCTGAGAACGACAATGACAGTGCTGGACAGCAGACACGAAACCGACCTTGCCGTGATTGTACAACAGGTACCGGGCGACTGGTTATCCTTACGGGACTCGTTCTATGATAGGCTCGGAGTGTGAACATGAGGTGGTGGGTACCTGATGGCGACAGATCTGAGTCAATGACAAAGTACTGGCACGTGATGCGAGAGATTTCGCTCCACTCCGGACCATGGATCTTGGCACTCCTCCACGACGACACCAACAGCCAAATGGCCAAAGGTGCCCATATTGGCTCAGGAGACCATACCACTTTGAAGAGGCGCAAGACTGAGGACGACGACTCGTCCAGTTCCCAGTCTAAAAAACCTCGCACTAGAGTCAGGTACGTTCTGCTTTTCTGTACCAACAAGTTTACCCCAACTCCTTCCCAGTTTCTCGTGTGGAGAATGCCATCGCCGCAAGCAAAAGGTAGCACCCATTTCTTATACCCTAGAGGGTGTGCTCATACTATTTTTCCAGTGCGATCGTCAGATTCCTTGCTCTCATGTACGATCTTTTGTAAACTCGTAGTATGGCAACGTTACTGACGAATATCCTCAGTGTATTGCTCGAAAGGTACCCGAGCTTTGTCAAGCGTATACGCCAGGAAAGACGGACCAAGATCTCAGCGTGCGACTGGCAAGGCTCGAACACATAATTGAGCTCGCACTACCTCACTATTTTCACAATCCTGCATCACCATCCACTGCACCTTCGGATAGGCACAACCACGCCAGTTCCGATGGTCCCGATGATGATAATCGCTCTATCACCGACGAACAGGATCCCAGCGGAGGAACTTTCCAGAGCGGAAAGTGGTACGGCAACAGTGCGTCGGGAAGTGTTGCCCCAGCCTCCGTATTGGAGCAGGTGAATATTTTGATGACATTCTTCATCTCGAGTCTAACACGTGTTCTGTTAGCTGGCAAATGTGGTCGTTGCCAGTTCCCACCAAGAGCAGTGGGACCATACTCACCATAACGCTAGTCACGGCACTGCTTCTACGCTGCAAAATGGCACTCACAATGACAACAAAACAACGATTGCGACCCCTGCTCTTATAGAGTCCGTGCGACGAGATTCTGAACCGTCCGCTGCAGATAACCTAAAAAGTTTGGTGCAAGAATGTGGAGTATCTCCGCATAAAATATCGGAACTGCTACAAGAACTTCCACCACAACGGTTTTCGGATGTGCTTATTGATCACTACTTCGCTTCTATGTGAGCGCAATCTAAACAAGATTCGTTTCTTGAAAATCAAATTAACCTTCTCGCAGAAATTGGACAAGGTACCCTATTTGCGAGAAAGACTTTCGTACAGCATATTCTTCTCTCTGTACAAACGGGGTGGGGGCGAACACCAATGATGCACGCTTTTTACCTCTTCTCTTCGTTGTGCTGGCCATTTCCGTGCGACTTGCACCTGAGCATCTTGCCGGTGATTTACGTACGAGGAGGGTCACCTCGCTTAGGTATTATTGGTCTTGTATGTTCTACCCTTCACGTTAATTTTTTGAGCTGACAACTCGAGGAGCACGACGGTCGCTTCTCATCGCGGCGGCAATTCAGCCTGATTCGCTAGACATTGTTCTAACTCGCTTATTGGTGGGTTTACTGGCTGTCAGTTTCTCCGAGGTCCATTCCAATTTGTTCACAGAGTGCTCGATTTTTGACGTTTGACCGTCGAATTACAGAGTGCTGGAGCCAGCTTGGTGCAGCTGTGCGAACCGCACAAGCCCTTGGCCTGCACAGAGACGCCGCGCCTAGGGTCAGTTCAACCTTTCGTGGTATATACGTTTGTCTCACATTCCGCAGGGACTAGATCCAGCCCAAGTTGAAAATCGTAGACGTATTTGGTTGGGTCTCTTGACCACGTCCCGTTGCATGCGATTAACAATTTATAGGTCATATTTGTATCATGCCGATCGTTCTTACGCCCTTGTGCTCGGTCGACCTAATGCCATCCAAGATGATTATACGTGCACTTTGCCTCCCCTTAATGTTGATGACGATTTCTCTCCTGCTACAATTCGCAATCCACCCCCTCTGACAAGCCCTACTATCATGACTTTTGTTATCCTTCGTCACCAACTGGCTTCGATCATCGGTCGAATGGTTCATCACTTCCAGAAAGTCCACACCCCTAGCCACTACTCTGACGTCCTTGCCCTTGATGACGACCTCCTAAAATTTGTTTCCACTTTGCCACCCCATTTCGCATTGGAGCCAGACACTTCCCTTGACGAGAGCATGCAATTCATACCCGTCCACCGATTTTTGCTCATCACGGAGATTCTCTTCGTGAGGGTTAGCTTACATCGGCCGTATCTGCTCCGTAAACTGAGCAGCGATCGCTACCTGCGGTCACGAATCGCGTGCTTCGAGTCTGCCATCAAGGACTTTGAGGTTCGCAAGGCTTTTCGTGAGAAAATGCCTAAGGAGACCCGTGCTTCTCTCCACAACGCGTACAGGGAGTTTCAAACAGCAATGATCAGTGGCATTTACCTCGTTCTGCACCCGCATGAGAAGGACGCAGGCATGATGCACACTATCTTAGACGATTTCCTCAAGGATCACGAAGGCGTTCGGGAAATGGATGAGACCACCCGTCGGGAGCTCAAAATCATCGAATTCCTGAAGAATCGTGCCCTTCAGATTGCGGAAAACACGGCGCCAAATGCAGACCAGGAATCGCGCGCTGTGATTGACTCCCAGCTGCCTACTACACCAGCAACTTCACATCATGGACACTCCCCATTCTCTTCCATTCTAGCGGCCACGTCGGGTTCGGCATCTCCCTTGTACCCACCTTCCCCCTTTGTTCAACCCCGCGCTGTACAACGCCTACAGCATAGTGTTTGCGCGGATGGAACACTCAATTCGCCTGCGGGCACAAACAGCCCGAGTGGAGATGAGGAATCCGCGGCCCAGTCGTTACTAGATCATTGGTGCAGCACGTTCAATGATAGTACTATCGATGGACCAACTGGCATGCCTGCGCTCTCCTGGGGTGGACCGGGCGGTGCAGACTTCACTGGGTGGGTCGGCGCCAGTGCCATTGCGCCACTATCCATTGATCCGAATCTAATGCCAACAACGGACGGGGATTGGAGTTATTGGGAAAATCTTGTTAGTCAAATCAAGACTGGGCCTCCCTTGTAGATGGCAGACAACAAATCTATGACGAAGCAGGCTTCAAAGTCCACGACTCGGTGGAGGTATTTATTGTATGACTTTGCTTTGTTGTACCTTTTCGCTATTCAACATATCGCAGAAGCTTCCAATATAGACCACCTTGGGATTATTTAACATTCCGTTGTCGCCGAAGTAAGTTGGTGTCCTGACACATCAAGCTTCAAGTTGCGTCTCCAGTGGTCACCCAAACACTGAGTTATTGGCGTGTTTGCTATGTTGTACTCACATGTCACAGCCTCAGACACAATTATGTACAGTGCAACATGACGCATACATGATGGCGTTCGCAACCGGCGGCTTCAGACCGTTGCTTTCAAGTTCATTGACAGCCTTAATGATAACTCGCAAAAATGGGTGAGCATGCGCGGTATCTTGCCCGTCATATTAACGATTGAATTCAAGGTACCTAACGTGCGAGGCCCCAGATTGGTCAAATCATGTCTAACAATGCGAACATTATTTTTTTCTTCTTCGCATCCGACGTGATAATCAAAGAGTAGGTACGTAAGGTCTCTCCGGAACCGACAACCGAACCCTATACTGACGTTACTTACTAGTGACTAGTACTAACTAGAACTAGAAACCTTCATTCACCGATAACGACAGTCGTTGATGCTGGTTCGGAGTAGCACGTAAAAATGACAAATTACTGACATGCACCAAGAACCGTGTATAAGGCTCATTCGTTTTCCTCTCGGCGAGCGGTGAAACATGGCACGAAGATATCACCTGGTCTACGTCGCAATCCTTGTTCTCATGATGCCACCTGTGGTCAGCCAAATGGTCGTCGGACCACCAGCAAACCTGTTCTTGGACCCAAAGGAGGATCCATACAATCCGCTGAGATACATCACATGGAACCTGGTACATAGGAACGTAACAAATCGGACCCATGGTATCACGATTGGCGAGCTTTGGCCACTGCCTTGTCTACCAGTTGCATCAGTATCATTGTATGCATGTCTCTGATTGGCAATCCGATACCCCAATATGACTCTTGCATATGTTAGGTATGGTCTGCTTACAGAGTCGCTGAGCTCTCAGGAGGCCTCCAAGGCTATTTCGCTACGACAGAGACCTTCTTTTACGTCCTTGACACCTTTCCGCTTATTATTGCCATCTTCTCAGGCTGTTCTAGCCAGGGTGGATCGTCAAAGACGGGACGAAGATAACACATGTTGAACTTAAGCCATCCGAGTTCGAGCAGTTTAATTTGCTCTCTTCTCGGCAGATCAAGCTAAGATGGAGTACAGTCACTTCTTCATTTATGTTTGTAGAGCTCCACTTGAGTGTCGCGTCCGAGTTATCCCCTTTTGTATCACATTGTCTAAGCCAATGTACCGTATCTGATATCAGACCTGGCCAACACTTGAACAACGTTCGATTGCGTCGCATACATGCACCATGCACTCCATATCCAAGAGGTCCTCCTTGACATCCTTGGTCATTGTTCCTCTACCACATCACATTGGACGAATGACAGACGCCGTTCTACCGCCGTCCTAGCCGCGCTTGCCAGAACTTGTCGCACATTCAAAGAGCCAGCTTTGGACGTGCTTTGGTCCGAATTGATCGACCTAACTCCTCTACCACGGTGCATCCCTGAAGCCTGTCGCGTAACTGGCGTGAGGGTGTGTACCGATCTTCACTGTCGTCGCGAGTCACGCTCGTCTTCGTCGTGCCACATTTAACACCTTACCTTGCAGCACTACTCGTTCAAGAGATGTCCCAACGAGGCAGAGTGGAACACCCTTCGAAGCTACACCCGTCGTATTTGGCACATAGTTGGCTATGCAAATCCTCATGGGCAGTTCGACAACGACAGCCTCATAGCAATTTGCGGCCCACTTGTCACCAATCCTCTCTTTCCCAACCTACGGTCCTTTTACTGGCAAGGAATAATAAAGATTCCTGCGGTGCACATTGTAGTTCCGTCGCTGACATCGCTGAATCTGACATCATGCATGGGCACGTACCACCGTTAGAGGATTTCCTTGACACTGTCGGGACCCTCTCTCCACATATAAAGCAGTTTCAAATCCGCATCCCTCGTCCTCATCTCTTTGACAGCGCCATCTGCAGTCACATACGCCGTCAAACAAGTCTTCAAGTACTTCATTGCCATGATGTCACCTTAGACGCTGACATCATATCCCACCTCTCTGGACTATTAACTTTGACCGAGCTGTCGTTCACGCTCTTCCCCTACGTGCCAAATTGGATTGGCTTCGTCTTTGCCTTTCCGACATTGACACGCTTAGAAATAAGGTCACAGTCACTAGAGCCGATCAATGAGCTACTCTCTTGTATTCAACTCCCCAAGGTCGAGGATATAAGCGTCAATTCCTCAGGATATCTTTCGAAGGAGACTTTTAGGGCGTACACAACGACAGTCCGGAATGTCTGCTCGCCTAATTCCCTCGCCAGCATCTCCATCCGTAACGTAAATCCCCCAGCCCTTACTTTGGTCGATAATGAATCCGGTCATCGACTTACCTTGGACGACCTTCGCGCATGCATGACACTTGTCAACTTACGCCACGTAAATATCAATATTCGCTGGTCTGTAGACTTGACCGACGACGACTTGCTCGCGTTGGTGTCTACTTGGTCACATATCCACACCCTCCACATAAACGAAGACTGGGGGTGGAGAACGAGTCGCGGGATCACGTTGCAGGGCCTGTTAAAGCTCCTGCAGAAGCGTCCGTCGCTTTCTGCGCTTTGCATCGCTATCCGTTCGGATAGTTATGCCGATCTTCCACACGAATTCGACATGGGGCTCCTTCCGTCTCCCGGTCCGCTCATGATTGACTTGGCTGACTCGCCTATTCGACCGGCGGACATACCGGAGTTGGTGGATGTCTTCGTGAAGCTCAGATTGCCCACCATCTATTCGTTATCCGCTTGGAGTGGAATATACATGGGATCTATCGAGGGTGCCGCGAGGTATAGATGTGCATGGGACCAGGTGTTCGATGGAGTTAAGAGGGCTTCTGAGGGTTCGTTAGGACTTAGTGGCGGATGGTGAAATCTTGAAATCCAGTGGTCCTTCGATCGACAAGTAATTTCGGTCCATGAGATGGTTCGCACAGTTGGATCCCTCAGCAATCGGATCAAGGTGGGAACAGTCAAAGGATGGATTGCCAGTACGCCCATCGATCGAGGAATCACACAAATGGCATCTTTCGGTTTTAGGGATGTAATGTGTGAGGACGCAATCGGAGCGTGATGTAAGTACGTCTGGCAACCTGGCAAGTGCGTCGTCCAGGGAGACGCCAGAATGAAACTGTATTAGCGAGGAGAAAATGCAATGGTCTAGCCATTGCCTTTATATATGTAAACAAAACAAGGACCATGCGCTAAGCGCTGAATGAACGTGTCAATTCGCCAAAAAGGGTGTTAAATGGTTCTCTCAACGCTACCTTGCATCACCGTCACTCACCAAAGATTGTGCCTCTCATAATGCACAGACAATACACTTCCTCTCCCATTTGTGTCGAGAAAGTGTCGACTATGCTCAGCTCGAGTTGCTGGACGAATGTACAAATGAGCATTCTGAGTCGTTGACTTTTGTGTAGGATAAACGGTCGATAGGAAAGGTAAGTGGGCGATGGCCGGATAGCTTGATTGATACATGCTTCAAAGGTGACAAGACTGGTTGACGACTGTGCCGAAGACCTTGACAGTGTATCACAAGTGTATCAGACGTCACCATCTCCAGCACTGTGGGAGCATGAAATGGGTGCCACTGGCACTCAGTTCCGAGTTGGTACGATTTAGTGCCGATTTCGACTGCATGCGGCCCGTCGACGACGGCCGCAGTATTTTTGGCAACCATTGGGTTCTCGTCTCATTCCCGCTGGTTTGGAGGTATTTTGCCTACACCCCCAGGTTAATCAGAGCCTGATGCAGGGCATATTGTTGTTCTCTCCTTCAGGTGAACAATGCAAAGAAGGTACCCTGGCCGCGATTTTGAACCAAGGACAGGCATGCTGCATGTGCGGTATCCCTCACATGGCTACTACCGCATTGTTTGGTGCCTGGTGCCTTCGGTCACCAGCATTTTTCGATACCTGCGGCTGCTGACGCGAATAAGCAATCATTGGTTGCACATGCCGAAAATAGTACAGATCCGACGGAAGCCTGATGGTGCGTCATAGCAGCTTACGCGTGTACCACCGAGGCAACTGAGGTACTAGCCTGAACGAGGCGTCTCACGCTCTGTATTCTCAACAGTGGTCATGGCACGACACTATCGCTCTGCTGAGAGCATCCTCGTCTGTCTCGCAGTCCTTGCTCTCCTGACACCAGCTGTGAACAGCCAAATTACCGTCGGACCACCAGCAAACCCATTCCCAGACCCAAAGGAGGATCCATACAACCCGCTCAGATATATCGCATCAAACACCCTAACAACCATTGCGTTTGGTGAGTCGTGGACACTTGGGGCGTGGCCTCTGCTAACTGGAGATGTCTTAGTGCTTGTCATACTTATCGCGCTTATCCAGACCTTTTACACCGTCCGGTATGGTGCAAAGTGGATGTTGGCGATGGTCATTGGAGGATACAGTGAGTATCTTTACCTCGCAATGGTGTAGCTCTGAATATCACACAGCATACGCGGTCGGGTTTGGGTGTCGGTTCGGATTACATTACTACCCCGACTCTGAGGGAATATACATCGCAGAATATCTGTTCATCGTGTTGTCTGTAAGTTTCTTTATGCTATTCACATTCCAGAGGTTCATCAAGTGTTATACATAGCCTTGTGCATTTATTGCGGCAGACTATGTCTTGTTGGGACAACTTGCGAGGCATATATCATGTTCTACGCATGTTCTACTGCCCGTACAGAAATTGACACTCATTTTCGTGTCCTCGGATATCACAACGTTCCTCATTCAAGCTGCCGGAGGAGGATTGTCTGTTTCTCGCAATCAATCTCAGCTGGAAACGGGCTCACATGTATGTTTATTGCTACAACTTCCCGTGGTATTCCTGATTTCATTTTCGAAAAGATCTTCCTCGCGGGTTTGGTGTTGCAACTGGCGTCATTTACCTTATTTACCGGCATATACCTCCGATTTTTGTATCGGGTGTATACCCTGGAACGCGATACGTGGGAGTGTGACAAGATGGGTCCTTGGTATCGCGATTGGCGTGCTCTGGCCGCTGCTCTGGCTCTCAGTTGCGTCGGTATCCTTGTAAGTGCCTGTTTCATTAGCATCCAATAATAGTGTGACTGAAGCGTAAGCCAGATACGGTCTGGTTACAGAGTCGCTGAACTTTCTGAAGGTTTCCAAGGCCATCTCGGTACAACCGAAGCATTCTTTTATGGGCTCGACACCCTTCCACTTGTCGTTGCCACCTCCGTGTACGCTCTGTTCTGGCCAGGTTGGTTCATCAAAGACGGGTCGAAGATTGCGCATGAGGAATCAAAGCTATCCCAATCGTTATGATTCACTCTCCTTAGTGGAGACTAGAGGCCTTTTTTTTTCAAATCCCTATTTGTAGAGTGATGGCATGGCGGTCTAATTATGATTCCGGGCTGTGCATATGATTCGCACTGCTTCGCAGTTCCGCCGGGTTGCAGCCTGGTGCATGTCCGGCTTTTGAATTCGCCGTGCTGTGACTACTTGTGCCACCCCCTTGCCAATGCCATTCTTGTGTGATCCGGCTCCTGGCACGAACAGGCGGACAACTGAGGTCCGAGATGCGATACATCAATGACTCGCGATTTCGGCTCCACTTTACCTAGAGGGTTACTGTCCTGGTACAGTACGCCAGTTAATACCGCCCCTTTGAGCCATCTAAAGTATTATTGGATGTGGGGCTCGGATCAACTCTTAATCAACATGACCTTAACTCTATGCACTCACTGATTTCGTTTCCAAAGAAGCCCCCCAGGGTGTCATAATAGAAGACAGACGATACTGACACGAGGAAATGGCGCGCTTTCTTCGAGTTCCAGTTATAGGTACAGGTGTACGTACCGACATCCGTATGTCGAACGACGAAGAACGAAAGTGGTGCGAGATAGAGTTCAGCTGCATGAAAGGTTACAGTGCACTCGGACACACTACGGTAGCTTCAGGATGGTTAAAGCGCTTGAGCGCTTGAATATTTGGAGTCAATTCCTGGACCCGTAAGGGCCTGTTTATGAAGGGGATCACACTATGTTTATGATCAGTGTACGCAGTGGTTTGAATATTGAAGGAACGTCACAAAGTATGTCAGGCTGTATCGACGTGTTGTTCCCATTGTTGACTTATGATCATCCTAGTTGCTCGCAGACGACCTCGCTCGAAATAGATTCAAGGTAGACAACGTTCATTCACAGAAATGACTCCGTGTCCCAAACAGGTCTATGCTATCGACTACTTCAACAGTGATGCTATCCGACGAACATCAACCTGTGGATCACGGAAGAGTAGAGAAACGACATTACACGCTACTGGCCAGCACGAGCTGATCCTTCTCGGCCTTCTCTAGGAGAGGTAAGAGTTCATCTGGGATGTCCCGCTGGGACTCTTGCGTCTCCGTCTAAGCAGACGCTTGCATGAGCGATGATCGACGAGTTGGAAGGATATTTGTGGCGCACATTATAATAGTATTTCCTTCCTTTGAAGAAATATTCCATTTTATCTTGATCAGAATGTGCTAAGATAGTGTCAGGCGAAGATCATAAACCGGAAAGAAGACCAGAACCTCGAAAGGGGTTTTAAGATCTGCGAAATGGTTGAAGTGGCAGTCGACTAATTAGATGATAAGTACTTACCGTCTGGTTTCTCCCTAGACGCTGTGTTGAACCAGCAAGATCGTCCTTCGGGATTGCGATGTTCGGTCTAACGATCAAGTTGTCAGCCTAAACGAAACACATGAAGTGCTTATTGATACCGACTTACACGATGGCTGACAGCGGGAAACCTCAATCAAAGGTGGCGCACCGCGCCATCAGAGTGTTCGAGGGCACAGCATGAGCGGTTCTTAGAATTCGAACCCTCTCCAAGAACCCACCTGATCTATCCCGATCTAAGTATCAAATCTAATCGATTGAGTCAGCCTTTCCCCCTGCAAGCCAGCCAGTGCTGTTGCCTGCTTTTTCGAGGCTTGCTGGGTTTTCAGAATGTATGCATGGTACAACCAATAAAGTAATATGTCCACCTGAACCAGAAACCATGTGCAACTGAATGAAGGTAAAGGTGTTGGACGACTCAAACCGCTGACACCGGAAAGAAATAAAATCGGGGTGGGCCATGAGATCGAACCAGTAAAGCGGAGGTAATGGGCTTGTGGGCCCGACCCTCTTCCTCATTATCATTCGGACGTCCGCGGATAGAATTTTCCTGGTGGGGCTGGACATCAATTCGTCGACGATAATCCGTGATACGTCCAGCTGCAAGGAAGGCAAAGATGGCTCTGTCACCTGATCGGGGCCAACGACGAAGTGGGAACAACGTGCGCCGCCCCATTCCACTTGGCATCGTCTTGAGCATTGCGTCAGCTGACCGCCTCGCCGGCGTTTTGGTTGCTTTACTCGTTCGAGCACCGGATTTGGCCCTGTGAGAGGTGTGGGGGCGTGCTTGTGGCGGGTGGGACGGAGCTGGAATGAGGATCCCTCCTTGGCACCAACTCTCGACTGGCAGGTGTATCCGTAACTTTTCTCCGGCGCTTCCTCTTTGCTGGTGTGGGAGTCGTATCGTCCGTAGCATCCATGGCCAGCTGACCAACGTTCCTGTGTTCGTCAGATTCCTTTGCAGACTTGTCGGAGCCTCGTATGCCTGGTAGGAGGTGGTTCGAAGTATCTTCTGCAGAGCGTGGAGGTGAAGACGACCTCAATTCCTTATCAACGCTTTCAGAGTCAGAAGAACGTGTGATGCGCCTAGATAACGGACGCCTCGATCAACCAGTCCCCTCGTCTGAGTCTTGTAATATGGTCTCGGTGACCGTGGTAACGTCAGACTCGAGCGCTAGCATAGAAATAAAACAACCTGGTGAAGGCTAGAGTGAACGCTCGAATGGACATGGTCGAGGTCAGGGTGATGAGTGAGCAATAGAGCTAGAAAGCGCCAGGGCACGAGATCCAATAAATAGGCAGCTGCTGGGTCCAATTTGCCCTACGGGCCTATGCCAAACTTACACATATGTCGACACTAAAGGAGAACGAAGCTTACTAACCAATAGTTCCCTTTTTAGGACTTATTCATCCAGTATCCAGTTCTCTACGTCCATGCAGTCAATCAACCGGTTTCTGTACGGACCTACCCCGGAAGAAAGGGTACGAACATGGCAAGCTAAACTACGTGCGTCGGGTCGGCAGCTCGATAGAGAGATACGACAGGTAAGGATCACGGATTCCCGCATTCTTAAATTGTTCATCCAAGATCCATATCACAGCTTGATGCGGCTATATCCAAGACACGGCTGTCGGTGAAGCAGCTCGCAACCAAGGGAGACGTCAAGTCTGCCCGGATACTTGCCAAGGAAATCGTAAGAAGCAACAAACAGAAGGATAGATTATCTGTCAACAAGGCACTCTTGGGTTCGATCGGGACACAACTGGCACAGCAACTTGGTGAGCGACATGTGCATGAATTCGAGTCCAAGCTTGACACCCTTCTTAGCAATGCTGAAAGTCACCGGTTCGCTGCAGAAATCCACCGAGATAATGAGGCTCTCAAATTCGCTCATCAAACTTCCCCAGATTAGTCAAGCCATGCGAGAGATGAGTATGGAGATGACAAAGGTACGGCATTTCCTACAACGAAACTATAGGTTTTCAGCCGATTGTTTAGGCTGGTGTAATGGAGGAGATGCTTGAAGACGCACTACAAGTGGATGAAGAGGAGGAGATAGAGGAAGAGGCGGGCGCAGAGGTAGACAAAGTGCTCTTCGAGCTTACGAACGGAAAGCTTGGACAAGCGGGTACTGTGGGGGAGGAATTACCAGTAAGTTCTGCGATACTTTTGACGTGGTTATCTGTTGACACGAAGAACTGGAGACTACGCAAGATCGGTTGGAGGAACAAGAGATGGAGCAGACGATGGAACAGTATCGGCAACAGCTGGATGGACTATTGAGCGGCTGATACTTCTGGGTACATACCTTGGCTTTGTCCAGTCGTTACATGCCTTGTTCACTTCGTGTATTGTAGTTGTTCCGGTGGATTAAGATCGACGACCACAGGCAGAGCGAGATGCGGTGCTTTCCTAACTTAGTATCTCGAGGCCTTCCACGTGGGACAGATCCGTGTATACCCGTGCGTCCGAGCCTGCATCATTTTTTAACTCTTTCTTTTCCTCGAAAATGCTGGCCCATAGGTCCCTCAGTGGTCTTGCGAAGAGACACGTCCAGGTGAAACCAACTCCCTCGCGGCGGAAAAAAAGCTCGTCCTTACGTCGTTCCTAGTCCTACAGGCAGTACGCGTCTGCAGCCCCAACCAGTGCCTTTGCTGGACACAAGGGCAGTCATGTGAGCAATAACCACCCTCTCTTACTCGTCTCTTACCCTCGTCCAGGGCAAATATACAGTGACTTTGATTCCGGGTGATGGTCAGAATATCGGACACACAACCAGAGTGATGTGTTGACGTCAATCCCAGGAATTGGTCCAGAAATTAGTGAATCGGTCAAGGCCATCTACTCTGCTGCCGACGTGAGTCTATATTACGTTTGTGCTCTCGATGTGCTCAAGGTGATAATAGGTCCCAATCGAATGGGAGGAAGTCAGTGTCACGCCAGTATTAAAAGGCGGTAAAACTGTTATTCCCGACACAGCGATCAATTCAGTAAGGAAGAACACTGTCGCTCTGAAAGGTGCGTCGGTTATGACCTTCAGAATTCTCAGGGACTAAGTCCGTTCAAGGTCCTCTGGCAACTCCAAGTAAGTTCAACTCTGGCAATGCATACATGGGACTTACTCTTTGCCTCAAGTCGGCAAAGGACATGTTTCCCTGAACTTGACACTACGCAGGACGTTCAACCTTTTTGCCAACGTTCGTCCGTGTGTCTCCATCAAAGGCTTCAAGACACCTTACGACGATGTGAACACCGTTCTCATTCGTGAAAACACGGAGGGTGAATACTCGGGTATCGAACACGAGGCATGTTATTCGTTATTTAAGAGTCCTTCTCGTTTACGTGGAGATTACAGATTGTCGATGGAGTTGTTCAATCCATCAAACTCATCACTTACGACGCATCAGAGCGTGTGGCTCGATACGCGTTCCAATACGCGCAAGCCAGTGGGAGAAAGAGGGTGACAGCGGTTCACAAGGCCAACATCATGTAAGCTGAGAGAAGAACGCGTTTAAATCACGTATTGACTTTTGCAGGAAAATGTCGGATGGAATGTTCCTGTCGGCTTGCCGTCAAGTGTCGAAAGACTTTCCAGAGATCTCGTACGATGAAGATCTGTTGGACCGAGTCTGCCTGCAGGTACGCTGCGTTGTGTAGCGTATGGATGACGGTCGGGTGATTCCTCGAACAGATCGTGCAAAACCCCGAGCCATATTCTAACCGCGTCATGGTGATGCCCAACCTTTATGGAGATATATTGTCGGATATGTGCGCGGGGCTGATTGGCGGTCTTGGTCTCACTCCTTCTGGCAATATTGGACGGGTAGGCATGTTTTATACTTGAAGGCGTCGTCCGCTAAGCTTCGCAAGGATGCATCCATTTTCGAGGCTGTACATGGCTCTGCACCCGACATCGCAGGCAAGTGCTGTGTGTGTGTAACTCCAGTGCCCGCTGAAGGCATTTGTAGGAAAAGGATTAGCTAATCCAACGGCACTGTTGCTGTCTTCTTTGATGATGTTAAGGTACGTTTATCTCGGTGCGGCGGGTTGCCTTGCTGATCCGCCGTGCTTCGTTTCAGACACATGAGCCTGAACGAGCATGCGGCGAAGATCGAGAAGGCCACTCTTGATGTAAGTAACGATTGTCCTGTGCAACCATCTAGGCATTGACGGCACCGATTCGCAGACGATCGCGGAGGGAAAGACGATTACCGGGGACCTCGGTGGCAGGGCGACCACGAAGGAGTATACTGCGGCCATCATCGGCAAGCTCACCAGATAGATATTATGTACCGATCATCGGCTGTGGTGTCAAAAATTATTTAAGTTGTAGAACGGACCTGGGGTGGACCTAGGTTACATGGCTGCGTGAGCGTGGGAAATATCGACTAGGAAAACGGGAGGGAACGCAGAGTGCGATGTTGTTCGCGACGACAACTAGTAAAATCTCATCCACGCCTGCACGCGGCATTCACCTCCATATTCCCCTCACACGCCCTACAGGGCAAGCCTTTCAGTATACTTGCACTTTCCTATTACCTGGTATCTCTCTTCCCACCCTCTCGTCCTCGTCGCTCACGTCGTCCCCCTCAGACGCTCTTAAAATTTGCTCATAACTTGTAACGCTACGATCGAAATGACAGATGAACACGCCCTCAGGAAGGACGACCCTAAAAAGTCGACCTCCACTCCTAGCGTACCTCGCGGATCCAAGAGGACTCTCTCCAACGCCAGACCCTCTTCCGCTGCGGGGAATCTCCCCGGCGCCCCAAGGCCCTCTTCGAGAACCGGGAACAAGAAGGTTCCCACACTCGCACCGGGCGGCACAGAGTCCGGCTCCGAATCCAACAAGAAACCCACAGAGGCCAAGAAGACTGACCTTCCCCGTAACAAGACCCAGCCCGGTGGTGGTCAGCGAAATGGAAATCATCGCAACCGCCAGCCCTCGTCTTCCCAAGCGAATCGGAGCAGTGCTGCCAAAGATCGGACTTCCATGGGTCAATCTTCTTCTCCTGCGCCCGCCTCTGCCTCGGAGTCCAGTGATGCGTTGTCTTCTCTTCAACGTGTCATTGCTGATCTCAAGACCGCTACTCCGAACCAAGTGTCTCCTCCCAACAACTCGCTCGCCGCTTCTATCCATGCTCCCCCAAGTTCTAGCCTTCCTCCAAACGCACCTGTTTTCCAACCTGGGGCTTCGGGCTTTCCTGCTTCATTGTCAGACGCTGCTCGGCATCGCAAGGCTGCATCCCTTGGAGCATCCGCTCTTTCCGGAAATTTTAATTCGTTCTCTCCCCATCTGGGTGCAATGATCGAAGACGTAGAAGATGGAACGGGCGTGTCCTTTGAAGACGGTGAAATTTCGGAAGGGTTCTTCGCTGGCTCTGGCCATCAGGCCCGGTCCCAGTCTCAAAGTTTCATGGCTCCCCGCTTTGCCGCTCTGGCCGCTCAGCAAGAGCAGGATATTCTTGGTCCCACCGGGCGTCCCCAACTTGCCCCGAACTTCATGTTTGGTGCTCGCCGACGCACGAGTTCCAACGTGCCCATGGGTCCGCTGAATGAAGAAGACGTCGGATTTCAGTTCCCGCAGCAGCAGAATCAACCCCCTGAAACTGTTCGCGAGCAGAGCTACAGGAGGCCAGAGAATGACATCACTGGCATCATGGCCGAGCAGGTATGCATAATAGTTTCGCGATCCTTATTTCGACTTATCTTCTGTTTGCTAGATTGCCCTTCAAAACCAGATAGAGGCTCTTCAGCAACAGCAACAAGCTCTTTACCAACATCAACTAGTCTCCAACCAAGTTCTTTCTCTCCAAACCCCTGGTCTTGCACCCAATAGGCATAGACGCGTCCAGAGTACTCTCCCCGTGGGCATTACAGGGAACAACAGCGTCACCGGTTTCCCCCCTCCAATGGGCCAGTTCAATTCAATGGCCAACCTAGGCATTAGTCCCGACTCACAACCGCCTGGCTTACCCCGTGGTCACGGAAGGAGACACAGCGTTAATGTCGTGAATAAATCTAATGCTTCTCACACCAACGTTGGCTCTGTCAGTTTCCCTTATAGTGGCCAGGACGGCTTTGAGGACGGTTTCAATTCACCCTTCGGGGGCCACTCCCGCACGACGTCCCGGGCTGATTCCAGTTGGAGGATTAGTGGGTATCGATTTCTTGGCGAAGTTCGCGTCCCTGACTTATCTGACGCAGATGGCGGTGTGATTCAAGGCAACAACGCATTTGCTGCTGATCTTGCACAAGCACAGGCTCAGTTACAAAGTTTGCAACAGTTTCGAGCTGCCGCTGGTGGTCATCACCACAAGATGCCCTCGTTTTCTTTCCCGAATATGTTGCCGAACATGATGGCCGCCAACATGATGGGCTTGGGCATGGGAGGCGTTAGCCTATTGCAGCAGCAGCAGCAACAGCAACAGCAGTTCCAATCTCAGTTACAACAACAGTCCAATCAACCACAACGCAAATCCCTATTCGCTCCTTACCTTCCTCAAGCCTCTCTTCCTCCTCTCCTTGCTGCAGGAAAGCTAGTTGTAGGCATCCTTCGCGTCAACAAGCGCAACAGATCGGACGCATATGTCGCCACTGAGGTTCTGGATGCCGATATCTACATTTGCGGTTCTAAAGACCGTAATCGTGCCTTGGAGGGCGATATTGTTGCCGTCGAGCTCCTCGATGTAGATGAAGTGTGGGAGACCAAGAAGGAGAAGGAAGAGAAGAAACGCAAGAAGGAGGAGAACTCCGCCTATGACTTGAAGACTAGCGCGGGTCGCAAGGATGACAAGAAGAAGGATGACGTTGAGGTTGAAGGCCAGGGGTTGATGTTGTTCGAAGATGAAGAGTATGATAAGTTTTATTGTGCCTTAACATCCTACTCACATCCGTTTTTAGGGTCACAGACGAAGTCAAGCCGCAGTTTGCTGGACATGTCGTGGCAGTCGTCGAACGCATGCCTGGCCAGCTCTTTTCTGGAACACTAGGTCTTCTACGTCCATCTTCTGCGGCGACGAAAGAGAAACAGGAAGCCGAACGCAGAGAACGAGAGGGTGACCGTGGGGATGAACCACGACGTGGACCGATTGAACGCCCCAAGATTGTCTGGTTCAAGCCGACTGACAAGCGTGTACCTCTGATTGCCATCCCCACTGAACAGGCACCCGCAGATTTCGTCGAGAACCCTGAGGTATATGCCAATAGGTTGTTCGTTGCTTGTATCAAGCGTCACGTGCGTCCTTGAAATGTCGACCTATTCTTTTACTAACTTCTATGGCGTAGCCCATCTCTTCTCTTCATCCTTTTGGCACTCTGGCTGAGGAGCTCGGTCCTATTGGGGACATCGAAGTTGAGACCAGTGCTCTATTGAAGGACTGTAACTTCCCCACTGAAGAATTTTCCGAGAGTGTACTCAAATGTCTCCCTCCCACTCCTTGGACGTACGTTGTCTGTTCTCTACCCTAGATTTTTTATTCACATCGTACACCAGTGTTCCTGAGAGGGAATATGAGGTCCGCAAGGACCTGCGCCAGGAACGAATTTTCACCATCGACCCAAGCTCGGCGAAGGACTTGGATGATGCCTTGTCCGTCAAGATGAACGATGATGGTACCTATGATGTCGGCGTTCACGTTTCAGACGTATCCTACTTCGTGAAACCCAACACTGCGCTTGACCGTGATGCTCGCAAGCGAGCGACAAGTGTGTACCTCGTTCAAAGAGCAGTACCGATGTTGCCTCCTGCACTAAGCGAGGAGGTCTGCAGTCTGGCCCCTGGGGTCGAACGCCTTGCTTTCTCAGCTGTCTTCACGATGACAACAGAAGGGAAAGTAGTCAATAGGTGGTTTGGGAAGACAATCATCAAGTGAGTAGTGCTAAGCCTGTTTATGCCAGTATACTAAAGAATGTTCGGCAGATCTGCAGCGAAACTGTCCTATGCTGACGCACAGAAAGCAATTGATGGACAGTCGTTAAATGACTTGCATGTGTCATCGGAACACAGTTCCTCTGCGATCGAAGAAGATGTGAGAGCATTGCATGGCATTGCGCGCCAACTTCGTGCCAAACGTCATCAAGACGGTGCCTTGACTCTTTCTTCTTCACGCCTATCATTCACGTTGGATGAGAACGGCCTTCCCGCTGATTGCGCACAAAGTGAAAGCAATGATGCCAACGATTTGGTCGAAGAGGTATGCGTTATCCGAACTTTGCTATCACTGAAACTTAAGTTGTGGTCCAGTTCATGCTTTTGACCAATATTGCGATCGCTCAACGCATTGCCGTTCATCTCCCTGAACAAGCGCTCCTCCGCAGGCACGACTCCCCTATTGAAAGGCGTCTGGTACTCGCGTTTCGTCCACTATGCTCTTCTTGGTGCTGACATTGCTTCGTAGAATGTCTTCTCAAAACGAGCCAAGCGTCTGGCTGTGGAAGTAGACATATCGAGCTCTGGCGCTATCATGAAGTCCTTTGAGGCAATTACCAATCCCAATGCTCGGATGGTGCTTGAGCTCCTGTCCTTTAAAGCCACCCAACGTGCCAAGTATTTCTGTGCTGGAATGTTAGATATCGCCAAATATGGCCATTATGCCCTCAATGTTCCCCTCTACACGCACTTCACATCCCCTATTCGACGTTATGCAGATATCCTGGTGCACCGCCAACTCGAGTCCGTTCTCCAAGGTGGAAGTGAGTGGAAAGATTCCATTGTTTTCCAAAGACTCACTTTGAATCCGCAGGCGACTCAAAGTTTACTATGGATAGAGATGCCGTCGCGAAGATAGCTCAGCAATGCAACATGTACGCACCTGCACCATCCATGTCCAACTGCTCGCTGACCACCTTTTAGTAAGCGAGATTCCGCAAAGTTGGCACAAGAGCAATCCACCCACTTGTTCCTCTGCATCTTCATCTCAGACTTGACTCACCGTTACGGACCAGTCATCCGGCAGGCTAAGGTTGTCAACGTGCTGGATGCCGCCTTTGATGTGTTGGTTCCCGAATTTGGTATTGAAAAGAGAGTCCACGTGGACCAGATGCCAATCGATGTGAGTACTGCGACTTGACCATTTTCCAACCACTAATCACCCACTTAGAATCACGTGTATGATGAACACACTCATACCCTTCAAATCTATTGGTCTAGCAAGGACGTCATCACTTGGCTTGCCGAGAATAGCGATGATGAGCACTTGAAGAAAGTCAAACAGAACGCTGAGGCACACGCTACTAAGATGGAAGTCGCATCACGCTCCTTGCACGATGAATCCGCTCTTTTCGACGAGGACGACGCGGAGGAAGACGAGATAGTGCTTGGCAGAGACAACGAGATTATCAAAGAGACGGAAACGTCCAAGCAACGCCTCATTTCTGCTGCCAAGATCGAACCGGTGTTCGAAGGTTTGAGGACAACCGCGTCTGGTCACAAGATCCAGGACATCAGGGAGCTAATGACAGTTCCGGTATGTAAGCATGTCGTCCTCGAAGACGCCATTAACGTATTTAACTAGGTGATCGTGACGGCCGACTTGACCAAGAGTCCCCCTGTCATCAAAGTGTACAGCGTTAACCCCTACGCTGAACCAAAGAACGAACAGAAGAAATAAGCTACCCAACAATGTGTCCCTGGATCCTTCTCACCTTTCGAAACGCGTCTGTTGTACGATAGTGTTGATGTTTCGCATGCTTTCGTTTTCCTTTCCCCTCTTTGTCAAATACTGACTCATGACCTGTTCATGCGCCGGTTCTGTATAGGTATGTCTATGAGATGTTTACATGTCGCTCGATTCCCCTGGGCTATATTCGTTTGACCAGTTTGCTACACATGCATCTGTCCTGTCTATGTTTTCATGTAGTAGTTTTATTTGCAATTTGCAACAAAGGATTCCTTTCGTCGTTAGCCGTGCCTCAGAACTATGAGAAATTCAAAGAACAGGATGCTTGCTAAAAGGACAGTATGACAGAGCTACCTATTGTACATATTTTGGATGTATTGACAGTGTGCCATTGTTACGACCTAGATCCAGCCTGGAGGGGGAGATCCCAGTCCGTACTTGACGCCTCTCCCTTGCTTGCCTCGTCCCCGGACAATTGTCTCCTTGTTCTCAAGCGACGACCCAGAGCTAGATTCACGGACCCCGGATTTAGCAGTCCGACGACTGCTACCATTGCTCTTCGATATCCGGAGCTCAGGCGTCCGACTGGGAACCTCTTGGCGGGACTGGCACCGCTCGACGATCGTGCTAAACGAGTGTACCGACCCCGTCTGGCTATGCCCATGAGCTGGCGTGCTGCCGCCCGTGGACGTCGGGAGAAGAGCGTGTTGGAAGCGCTGAATTTCGTGGCTGCAAAGCTTTTCGAGTTCGGTGAGGCCGAGGTAGCTCGCTTCGTCGCGGAGCTCGAGCAGAGACTCAAGGCGCGAGGGCGACGTGGACCCGAGTTGTACCGCCCGCGGTAGCGTCTCGGGGTGTTCTGGGGTGCTTGGAAGGGATCGGAGGTAGGCTAGGACGTGTGTGTAACTGTTCAACAAAAAAAAATCAGACGCTCTGGGAAACGCACTGAGGGTGAACGACTTACGGAGCACTAGGTCTGTCGAGGAATACGTGGATACCGGCGGATCGGGGAAGGCAGCCAAAAGAAGCAAAATGGTCACGAAAGAATGAGTCAAAACCGTTGCTGCGCTGAGCCAACAAAGTGCCGCTGCCATTTGAATATACAGACGCCGTGTCAGGGGTGAGCGACAACAAGGATGTGATATAGCGGGAGAGATGGGAAGGTCGAGAAACGAGGGACCGTAGCAAGATTCGATAGGTAGTGGTGCATGTCTCGAGAGTGACTATGAGCTTGGAAGGGTCGATTGCACCGTCTGGAATTGGTGAAAGAAGGACAGGCTCAAAGGGAGGTTGTGGAATCGAAGCAGTATCAACCGGAAGTGTAGGTATCAAACAAGAAGCAGGAGAGTGAGAGAGCACAGCAGATCGCAAAGGAGAAAAGTGAGATGGGGGAGATGAGGACAATGACGAACCGCGAGGCGGAACGTGGTCTAACAAAGGAATGCTTGCTCGAATGCCAGACAACCTGTCACCTTCTTCTGCATCGGGAATACCAGGAAGTGGCGGAAGAGGAGGACTGGCAGAGAGTGACGGTAATCTGTTTTCGTTGTTTTCTGAATCGCAAAACAGGATGTCCCGCTTCAACCCATTCTCTTCATTTTTCAATCCGTTACATGAGCCAAACAACGCCTCGTGAGGCGTGCGCACGACTGTTGCACCAGAACCGAGTGGCCCACGGCGGTGGAGATGGAATTGATCGAGAGAGCTGCCAACTTTCGGCTCAGATACTCGAGTCGGTTTTGGGGCAGCGTGAGGGGTCGAATGAGTAGAGGGAGAAGAAGAGCTGCGATTGAGCCACGACATTGGCTTGGAGAACGAGTGTTTGTGACTGCGCGGAGGGGTTGTGGGTGGGGAAGCAAGGAGTTCCGGGGTCGAAAAACAAGGAGCCAGCTCCGAGTTCAAGGGATAAGAAGTATGGGTGTTGAATTGGGGTGGCGAGCGTTTTGGAAGGGTCATGGTGGAAAGAGAGAGAAAGGACAGGTGGTCGAGGAGAGAATGAGAGAGGAGAAGACAAAGAAGACGTTCATTGAAGACCCATCGGACAAAAGGTGTCGGCGGGCGTAGACAATTCACCCATTCAACGCGAACCATAATACCTTCTAAATTTGGAACACAATAATGCCGTGATTTTGACTCATCACAATCAAGCCTAAGACACGACTCGTTTTAATGGACCCGTCAACAATCCAGTACATACTAGTACAGACTCTGTCTGCCACGCCCATTGCACCCAATCTCCCCTCCCCTCCCCTCCCTCCATACATCCCTCGCCGCGGTGCTTCATCCTGACATAACCTCGGCCGTCTTATATCCCTCTCATTATCCGAAATGTGGCACCTATTAATTTTCGGGCGTTCATCCATCTATTACGAGCAAGAAGCGGAAATGCGCCGCATGCCCCCGCAGAAAATGCAAGTAACCTTTGCGGCCTCTTGATTAGCCCGCCCCTCAACAACTCACCGAGAACCGGAATTGCGATTCCAGACAAGGAGATCAATCACAAATCGTTACCAAGTGACGTTCCTCACCCTGTCCAATCAACCAAAAACGGTCCCGTTCTAGCTCCACCCCTGCCGGGTCGACATTCCCGAACCCAGCCATATCAAGACATCAACGTCGAAGGACATGCTTCCCCGTGACCTGAATTATCGAAGAGAAGAAGGGGTAAAGTCCCAAAAGAGGGTCACGATGGGTTAGCTGTTTTTTTGAAACAACTCTGATCGCATTGTGTATTTCGTGGGTATGCACTTCTATTCTCCCTTTTTGAAGTTCTATCGTGGTTTGAGCTCACGGCGTTTACCATGGTTTACGATGTCATCGTAACCATGTCACCCCACAAAATTTGCACTAAAAACACTCTCATAGTTTTAACTTGGCATACCAGTGGGTCTGGCGTTGTTCGTTCTATCTCACGGTGACCAGGACTCGGGAGTCTAAGGCGAGTATGGCGCGAGATGAGAAATGGTCAAGGGGTCTGTAGTAACGCAGTGAAAAGAACCCGTTTCAAAATCAAGAAGATAACATCCACCGCCTTCACTGATCTGTTCTAATTCCGATCACCTGGATTCGTCACTGCTGAATCCGGGTCGAGGCGGCAACGAAGTTCAAAGGTGCATCCAAAGACGCGTGGATCTTCTCCGTAATCTTTGAGATCTTATCCCAATACCCTCGGAAATTCCAGAAAGAAGTGCTTAAGCGCGAACAACTGTATCGGGCCGGTGCCGAACTGCTCCGCCCCAAGCCTGGCTTCCGTAGAAGCTTCCTCAGCTTCCTTTCCAAGACAATCGCAAAGAAGTGTAGCCACTCAGTGCAATCCATCTTCAGGACCGGGCAAAGTGGAGGGGAATTGTTCGCGCCGGGCAAAGAAATGTACAAGTAGCCGAGTGGAATTGGTGCGCTTGATGCGGAGTAAACGATCATCAATCTCGTTGTAGCACTTGAGCGCATGATGTGGCGGCTGCCGTCCTTGTTTGCTGTTAAGAAGGTGCCGTCGAAAATCCTTAATTGTCCCCTGTCCAGACTTTCCAACCGTGGTCACATGTGGCGTTCTTCCGAGTCCCCGAGGCGACGAGATGACATGGTCGAGTGGGGGAATCTCCGTCTTGAACCAATCATCTTCGCCTATTCCATGAAGTGAGTCTCTCGAGACTCTGATCCTTGTCACGGGATTTCTAACAATGCGACAATAGATGTTGTGATAGACTGCACTGACCCCGACCACCAGTTTGTTACTGTTGCAGTCATAAAATTGGATCACGAGCTTACCTCTGTGCGGACAGAAGTGTTGCACCACAGCGAATATGGGTATATCGATCGTCGCTCATGCAGTCCGCATGAGCAGCATAGACACATACAAGGGCACACAGGAGATACGCCGATAATTAACTGCCACGGATCCCTCGCTCTCAGGGAAACCACGACAAAGTCGAACGGATAGCAGCTATCGCGAAGGAGGAGCCATACCTGTACCAGAGGGCCCGGGTTTTGTCACCCGTTCTAGTGGCCGTTTGCTTCGCTCGGTCTGCAACAACCCTCAACCGAATCGGCAGGCCAGCCTCGACTGTACGTTCCGACAAGAGATAGCACATCGTCAAAAATAGAGTGAGGGCCAGCAAGTCGTGCCAGTCTGTATTGACCGTAATACCTTGGTGTCTGCGACTGGACCTAGTCACGCGTTCGAATTGTGGCTCTATTAGCGGATAAGGGTTAGCAGTGATCCATATCAGTGACGAGCAATGTCGAGTACCTCGTAATGGCACACCTGAAGCAGGTACATTGCTGTAGGAGGCACCATGGTTTGTAGAAAGGTGTCGGGCACGAACCACGACACCTTCTAAATTAGGAAAGAAAGCATGACTGAAATATTGACTCCAAGACATGCCTCATCATAATGGACCCGGCAACAATCCAATACAGACTCCACCTGCCACACGCATTGCACCCAATCTCCCCCTCTCTCGCCGCACTTCACACATCGCGCGCCGCAGCGCTCCATCCAGAAATAATCTCGGCCGTCTTACATCCCACTCATTGTCCGAAATGTGGCACGTATCAATTTTCGGGCGACCGTCCACCCGATGCTGCGAGCAAAAAGCGGAAACGCGCCGCATACCTCCGCAGAAAATGTCATCGCTGCGGCTTCTTGATCAGCCCACCCCTTGACAATGCATCGGGAACCGGAACTGTGCCAACCATTCCAGCCAAGGAGATCGGTCCCGGTCAGAGACCGCCACCCAGTGACGTTCCCAGTCTTGTCCGAACGACCGAAAGCGCACCCACGCCGCCCTTTTCGGGTCAACAGTCTAAACCTGGCCATGCGAAGACGTTAACGTTGAAGGAGATGCTTTCTCGTGATCGTCAGAGGGAAGAGGACGTGAGATCCCAAAAGAAGAGAAAGGAGGATCACGATGGGTTAGCTGCTTTTTTGAAACAACTCTGATTATATTGAGTATGCATTTCTACCCTCTCTTTTCTGTCGCGGGCTCACGGCGAATTGTAGTTACGTCATTCATAAAATTCGCATGTCAAGATGAATGCAATAACGGATCTGGAGAGAG